>QLOM01000002.1:0-17988 GCA_003313785.1 Termitomyces sp. MG148
ATGCTCCCACACCCTCTAGGAAGTACTGTATAGTTGTTCTCATGCCTCTGCCACCTGTGCTGATGCGCCACGCCATGACAGAGGGATCCTTAGACTTGTTCTCTTTGGATTTCCCTCTGCCAGTTGATTAGTTAATTTTCTGTCATACTGTACCATCTTTAATAAACTTCAGATTTCCCTCTACCAGTTGTGTGACTTAGCCGCAACCTCTGAAAGTTGCTCTTACAGCAGAACAAGTCTCCTAACCCTGGTCTGGAAGCCCTCTATAGCCACCAAACTCTATCTGGCTCTTATTTATTGCTTTCCCACTAGGCTTAAGCATTGATGCTCTTTATGTCTCAGCTGGCTGCTTCAGAAGCTCTCTCAGATACCATGGCCTCTGGCAAAGAAGCCTGGACTGATCTACTCTATCTAAAATGCAGGTGCAACTCACTCAAGCCTCCCTCACGCAACACACCACCAAACTCACCCACCTCTGCCAAACTACTGAAACCATTTCTAACTCTCTTTACATGCTCCTCAAATGCCTTACTCTGGCAGCAGCCAACTCCCTGCCACCTATGCCACCAGTGCAATGCCCTTGCACTGTGTAGTCCACCTTTCCAGCATGGGAGCGCTCCAACATCCTGTGCCTGGTGATCCCTAATATGTACAATGGTGACCATGCATCTGGGAACAATTCCTGCAATCTTGCATCACCTATATCCAACTCTGCAGTGACAACTTTGTCTCCAACAAGTTGAAGATCACATGGGTTCTGTCCTATATAAAGTTGGGATGGGTGGCCACTTATGCAATGAGGGTTTTCCAATGCCCTGGTGGTGTCAGAAGCTTTGTGGACCGGACCAAGTTTGAACAGGAGTTCCAGAACAAGTTCTTCCCCAAAACCTGGCCAAGACCACTATACTGGTCCTGTGAGACAGGGACCAGTATGGCCAGGGGAAGCAATCCCTGGACAAGTACATCAACTTGTTCTATGCATTGGTAGAGCAGGCCAAGTACCCCAATGGCCTGCAGCTCTGCCTCATTTTCCAGGAAGGGCTCTATCCAATTCTAATGGAGTGCATGGACAACCTTGCAGAGGGATGCTCAGCAGACAACCAGGTCCTGTTGTAGTACCAGATAGCTCAGGAGCAATGGCAGCTCATGGAGCTCAAGCAGGACCTATGCAAGGCCACAGCCCCCACCTTGTCCTTATGCCTACCTGTCACATTCCCCTGCCGACTAGCCACCTTTACCCCAACAATGCTGTCAGCAGCAACTCCAGCACCTCCAGTACTATCCCTGGGCACTCCAATGGACATAAATACATCTTGGCAGCGTGCACTCCTCCTCTTTTTGTGCCAATGCTGCATTGTGCAGGGCCACTTTGCTTGCCACTGCCTCTAAAGCCTAGAAGTATAATACCTATCCCTGGAAGAGCAAGAGGAGCTACTCCTGCAACTCCTGGCAGCTCGCTGATGATGCCCAAAAGTCACTAAGCACTGTTCTGGTAGATGGTAAACTTAGCACCTCACAAATGAGTAGCGTTGGGCAGTCGCTAGTGTTTGAGAGAGTCCTGGGCAGGGTTCCAGAAGCCTAGTCTTTTTAGTGTGATTTGAACTTAAAGAAAGTAATGGGTTGCTTAGCAATCTAAACCATAAGCCTGCAAGGCGCTAGGGTGCTAGAAGTCGGCAAAGACTCTAGCGACGTAAACATTGGCAATGATGTGTCCATATGGCACCATAAGATGTAAGTTGGTAGACAAAGTTGGCGAGGTGAAGTTGGCAAGATTGTATCACTTAGCGACTCTGAGGACTTAGAATGCACTAAAATGAGATCTGAACTGTGGGGCGTACAATTCAATGATGGCTAAGACAAAATATGTACAGTATTTATAGATGGTAAGTCACCATGGTAATTAAACTAAAAGTTGCTAATTAATCAATCAAAATAGAGACCAGTATGATGAGATGTGAAAGTCGCTAAGCAACATTGTCTGTCAAGTCAGCAAGCATTAACTCATCATTCCAGTGGTAAAAGAGGCCAAATGCATGGGGGCCGTCACTAAGGCCTGAAATCCTCACGTGGACCTGTCTCGCATAAGTCGCTAAGTGCCGAATCAACTGTAAGTATTGCTAATATCTGAAACCATCACGCAGACCTGTCTTGTGTAAGTTGCTAAGCGTTGCTAAAGTGATCTTGTCACAACCCAACCCCAGACTTGAGCCCCGGGCCCAGACCACCCCACACACACCCTGGCAAACACCTCTTGCACGACTCCAACTCAGGACAAACTCCATGATTACTCAACACGGCCATCATATCATACCTCGGCCAAGCCTGATGCCCCCCCAGACATCACTGACGGTCCCCGGAGACCCTCGGCACAACAGCATGGCAACCCATGCATCTCCCGACGCATCAGGCATCATCACATGTCATTCAATGCATCATGCATGACCCGCATCATTCGACGCATCATGCCATGCATTATGCATCGCCTTGCACAATCAGTCCATGCATCATATGCATGCCTTGCCACACCCCTTTGTCGCGCCACGTCACCCCTTGCATGGCGCCACTGTGACTCCCAAAGCAGCAGCGCCACTACCATCCAACACCCATGAGTCTCCTTTGCCTTCCTATATGCTCTAGGACGCCACCAGAGCCCCAGGAGTAGTTCTCAGACCTGGGGCCAGGACTCTGGACCTCCTCTTCAACATGTAGTCAGTATATAAGTTCCACTGGTAGCACCCAGTACAGTAGTTTTGATATTGCCTACTCTTCCTAGTTTCTCTTGTATTGTTCCAGTCTCGTATATTCGCCTCGTACTCGTCTCTATCTCCATCATCTCGTACTTGTCTCTATTCCTGTCTTCACTATCTCTTCCTCAATCTATTTGTTTTCTCCCAACTTCGTCTACTCAGTTCTCTTTCGTTTCTTCTCATCAGTCTCCCGGTTTTCCTGGCCTTCAGCCTAATCAGTCCAGCTCTGCCCTTCAGCCTAATCGGCCCAGCTCTGCCAGAGCTCAGCTCCGCAACCGTTCAACCTTAAAACCTTGACTGCGTGATCATTCTTCACACCCTTCCCATAACACAGCTGCCGGCGCATCTGTAGCTCCACTGATTGTCCTGGAACTCCTTTGTCCCCTTACTCGCTCTCGGTGCTAGTTCCTTGCTCATGTCCCACACTCCTTGCCCTGGCACACTTCACTCAGCAAAACCTCAACCCCAGCGTGCTCCCTTGCACCTCGGCGTATCTCATCTACCTTGGTAGGCCTCTGTTGTATCTGTAACCCCTTGAATCCGCTTTGTAAGGCCTCGCCCAGACTTGCTAAGCCTCCAGGTCAGCAGAACTTGACAGATCTGATGTCGGATCTTTGAGAAGCACTAAGTTTTGATAGGCATCGCTAAAGGCCTGGTGTCAGTTATCACTGATCGGGGACCTGAAGGAGGCTGGACTAGAGTCAGGTGAGTGGTAGGTGATCACCAAGTCATGTGGTCGCTAAGTCCCATGATCCTGCGTTCAATCCTTGCTAGCTGCAAAATATAAGTTGCTAAAAATAGCATTGGTGCGCTGAGCTCAGCCAGAGTCTTATCACCGCAATGCAGCTGGAATTCCTTCTCCAGATGCATCTGCTCCGGAGGATGTGTACAAGACACTTCTCATTGCTGGAGCGCTGGAGAAGCTGAAAGAGCCAAAGGAGGGTTTTTAGGGGTGTGACAGGTAAAAAGTATGCCCTCATTGCCTAGTGCTAACCAGTTCACATGTTTGTCAGTAAAAGAAATCAATACAGCTTCTGTCAACAACTTAGTACCTGTCAGGGGACTCTTCATCTCTTCCTTCTTTCACTCTTTATTTCTTTATTCTTTCCTTATTTATTTCTTTATTTCTGCTATTACTCCTTTACTTTACTGCTTCTATTCTTTCAACACTATCTATTAGTACTATTCTCAGCCTCTGAGGTGCTCTGGTTCTTTAGCTATCATTCAAACAAGTGTAATCCACACTTCCAGAGGCTTAGTCATTGTCAGGCTAGCCTGACAATTACTAAGCAAGTCACATGAAACACTAAAATGCAGTCTTGTGATGTTTGGAGCAATTTTTGAGTTTTTCACTATTTAGATTAGAGTTAGCTACTTCTGTTGATTTGTATAGTTGTTTTTCATGCTTCCAGAGCCCCAAAAGGATTAGTCCTGGCATAGGAAATCCCTAGACTTGTTCTCTTTGGATTTCCCTCTGCCAGGTGAGTAGTTATTATGATGCTATTAGTATATACTTTAATACACTTTGGATTTTCCTCTGCCAGCTGTGTGACTGAGCAATAGCCTCCAGAGGTTGCCCTTACAGTACTTCTAACCATAAGCATCATCCCTGACATATTCAATGACTCCTGAGCCCTCTCCAACTCCTTCACAAACATGCACCTCTGCTTAGGAGTGCTATCTAACTTGCTCTAGATGAACATAGAAATCAAAACCACCAATATGCAATAGACCCAGAGCATAGTTGCCCTCCTAGATTCTAGAGCAATAGGACTCTTTGTGAATGCTAGTTATGTGAAACAGCACTAGCCCACTACTCAGCCCCTTTTGTCCCCCATTCTGGTGTACAACATTGATGGTACTTGTAATGAAGCAGATCCATCAAGTCCATGATAGACCTTGTCCTATGTTACAAGTCCCATGTGGAGCGTACTACCTTTGCAGTCACAAGCATTGGTAAGTAGGAGATGATCATGGGATTTCTCTGGCTCTGGGAGCACAACCCAGAAATCAACTAGGCCTTGGGGAAGATAAGCATGAGTCAGTGTCTCCAGTGCTGTGCCACTTGTGCAGACAAAGTGAAAAAAGAGCGGCGCAGCACAATGCAGGAACACATAGCCATTTAGGCATGCCATGTGAGATACCTTCTGTTCATGGATTTTGACCTGCTGGACCCTTTGCCTCTGGCATTCCTTTGTAGAAAGGCCCTCTATGAAGACAACAGATATAGCGGAGGGGACCCTGGCCAAGAAGAGGAACATGAGGGAGAATTCTTACCCATGCAGGATCTGAAGCTTCTGGACAAAGCCATTGAGGTAGGAAACTGCATTTACACTACTATGCTATGACCCCTACTAATCATGGAGGAGATCTAAGCCAGCCAGACTACTTTTCAGCAACTGGCCCAAGCTTTTGTGGCAAATGCCCCTTCAAGGGCTTTCCAAGATGAGGTCCTTGACCATTTACATGACTTTGAGGATGTTTTCTCCAAGGCTTTGTTTGACTCCCTTCCAAAGTGCAAGCAGTAAGACCATGCCATTGAATTTCTGCCAGATTTGGAGCATGTCAACTGCAAGGTTTACCTGCTTGCACCCAAGGAGCAGGATGAACTCAATGCATTCCTCAAAAAAAATCTGGAGTCCAGACAAATCTGCTCCTCAAAGTCTCCTTTTTATTAAGAAGAAGGATGACTCTCCAGTTGGTCCAGGACTATTGCATGCCCAATGCAATGACTATCAAGAACCGCTATCCACTCCCCCTCATTTTGGAGCTGATCAATTACTTCCAGGGTGCATGCTACTTCACAAAGTTGGACATCTGCTAGGGCTACAACAATGTGTGCATCCAAGAAGAAAATGAGTAGAAGGCAGCATTTTAGACCAACCACGGGTTGTTTGAATCCCTGGTGATGTTCTTTGGACTCACCAACAGCCTTGCCACCTTCTAAACTATGATGAACAACATATTCCAGGACCTGATAGCAGATGGCATGGTCTGCATATATTTTGACAACATCTTCATTTACACCAAGATGTTCAAGGAGCACTGCTAGATTATGTAAGTCATCTCTGCCAGCACCAGCTCTACCTCAAGCTGAAGAAGTGTGAGTTTGAGCAGACCTGCATCAAGTACTTCAGACTCATCATATTCCATAGCACAGCAGAAATAGACCTGGTGAAGGTGGCCAGCATCATGCAGTGGCCAGAGTTCCAGAGCAAGAAGAAAGTGCAGGCTTTTCTGAGGTTCATCAACTTCTATTAGCAGTACATCCAGGACTTCTCCCATCACACTTGCTCTCTCTTCAATCTCATCAGAAAAGATGTTACTTGGGTTTAAGGAAATACAGAGCAGTAGGCCTTCAATGCTTTGAAGTCTGCTATCACCTCAAAGCCTGTGCTGCTTTTACTCAACAACAATCGACCCTTCTGAGTCAAAGCAGACAGCTCTGACTTTACTATCAGCACGGTCCTTTCTTAATGGTCTTTGGAGGATAGTAAGTGGCACCCCATTGCTTTTTATTCCAAAAGCCTCAATGCTGTGGAGTGAAACTACAAGATCCATGACAAGGAGATGCTCACAATCATTTGGTTGCTGGAGAAGTAGTGCCACTTCCTGGATGGCACAAGTTTGAAGTCTGAATAGACCAAAAAAAACTCAGAATACTTTTAGACAGCCAAGAAGCTCAACCGTTGACAGGCCTAGTGGTCTCTTTATCTTGCTAACTTTGACTTTACATTGCACTACAAGCTTGGTTGAGGCATGGAGAAGCCTGATGCTCTCTTTCAGTGCACTGGTCACAGCTCAGTGCAGGGAACAACAAAAACATCACCCTCTTGTGCCCAGAGTTATTCACCATTCACATGTTTGAAGGAGTAGCAGTTCAAGGGAACAAGGTCAGCATATTTCAAGATAGAATGCAGGAGGACTCAGTCGCCAAAGCCACATTGGTGCTGCACTTGGAATCCCCCTCCAGTGCAAAGTCTGTATATACCAATGAGTGGAGCCTACAGGATGGACTCCTTACCTTCTAGGAATGCATGTCAAAAGACCCAGACCTTCGGAGGCACATTGTCAAGTAGTACTACAACTCCTGCATTGCCAGACACCTTGGTTGATAGAAAACACTAGAGCTGATCTTCTAAAACTACTGGTAGCTGTAGATGTCATTGTAAGGGCGACCTCTGGAGGCTATGGCTCAGTCACACAGCTGGCAGAGGGAAATCCAAAGTATATATAGGTAATACAACAATAACTACTCACCTGGCAGAGGGAAATCCAAAAAGAACAAGTCTAGGGATTCCCTATGCCAGGAGTGATGCTTCCAAGGCTCCAGAAGTATGGGAAGTAACTGTATAGCATGACAAAAGCCACAATAAAATTTATAATCTAAAAAAGGAAAATCTCCGAAAATAATCAAAAACTCGGAAATTGCCATTGCTAGAGATCATGCACATGTCTCATGTGACTTGCTTAGTAATTTGGAGGCTAGCCTCGAGATGACTAAGCCTCTGGATGCTTACTAAGCCTTTGGAAGCGTTGGCTACACTTGTTTGAATGATAAGTAAAGAACCAGAGCACCTCAAGGGCTGAGAATAGTACCAATAGATAGTGTTGAAAGAATAGAAGCAGTAAAGTAAGAGAGTGACAGCAGAAATAGGGAAATAAATAGAGGAAGAATGAAAGAATAAGGAGTGGAAGAAGGGAGAAATGAGGAGTCCCCTGACAGTCATGCTATATAGGAGCTTATATAAGCACCTATGTTCTCTGCTTCTAGATAAAGTCCTACTGATGCCCTCTGACTGGTCAACTATACTCCCTTTTTATGCCTACTGCATGTTGGAGCATAGCCTCTATTGACTTCATTGTGGAACTCCTGGGCACACATGGATATGACGCCGTCATGGTTGTTGTGGACCTTTACAGTAAGCAAGCACATATTATCCTAACACATATGATCTGCCCTGCAATGAGCACTGCCAATTTGTACCAGAAGAACATTTGGAAACTAATGCCTATGTCTCTGACTGAGGTCTGCAGTTTGTAGCAGATTTCATCTAGGAGCTCTACTACCTTCTTCATGTAAAGCTCCATATATCCACTGCCTACCACCTGCAGTCTGATGGACAGACCAAGCACATCAACCAAGAGCTAAAATAGTATCTCTGGCTGTTCTGCAATGAGCAGCAGGACAACTGGGATGAGCTCCTTTTCAAGGCAGAATTCCAGTACAATAACCATATCCATGTGTCTACACAGATCTCCCTGTTTTTCTTTGATACTGGCTGGCACCCCTGGATGAGCTTTAAGCCACGCATATGGTGATTGAAGAATGAGTTGGTCAACAATTTTGTTGACCACATGCAGAAAGCACAGGAAGAGGCAAAGGCCATGCTGACCAAGACAAAGAACAACATGGCCTGGTACTACAATCAAGGATGGACTTCAGCTCCTTAATATAAGCCCAAAGATTGTGTCTACCTAGACGTCTCCAACATTGTGACCATTTAGCCTTTGCAGAAGCTCTTGCATTGGCAGCTGGGACCATACATGGTCAAGCATCAGGTAAGACCCCTTGCTTACTGACTTCAATTGCCCATTGACATGCATTGACTGCATCCAGTCTTCAATGTGGTCAAATTCTCATCTACTCTGAACAATCCCATCCTTGGTCGACAAGCTCTCCCTTCACCACCTCTGATTTTGGCTGGCAACAGAGCAGAGTACAACAAGGTAGAGAAGATCTTGAACAGCTGCCTATTCCAATGTAAGCTACAGTAGTACAAGGTCAAGTGGAAAGGCTATAGTATCAAGAACAATTTCTGAAAGCCTGCCAAAAACTTTTATGCACCTGCTCTTGTCAGGGACTTCCACTGCAGCCACTCCAAGGCACTCCGAGTCATTTGTGGCTTTTACTCCATCTCCCTGACTGACCGTGCTGTTCATGATCTGTTCTACCTGGTGTGTTGAAACACTGCACTCCAAGGAGAGAGTGATGTCAGAGGACTTCCTTTTTTGGAACCTCAAAGTTCTCAAGCAATCTTTGGAGATCTCTAAGATGCTTCTGCTCCCTCCAGAAGATACTGTATAGTTATTCTCATGCCTTGGCTACCTGTGCTAATGCACCATGCTATGGCAGAGAGATTCTTAGACTTGTTCTTTTCAGATTTCTCTCTGCCAAGTGATTAGTTATTTTTCTATTGTACTGTACCATTTCTAATAAACTTCAAATTTCCCTCTGCCAGTTGTGTGACTTAGCTGCAATCTCCAAAGGTTACTCTTACAATACTTGCCAAATCACCCTCTATCTCAGCAATATTCATCTGAGGAGTAGACTAGAAAACCGACAGGTTTATCAAAATTCTCCTACCTCCAACTTTACCAGATAAGCCCTGAGGATCCATTTTGCTCTCCTTGGATTAAAGTCCTATGTATTTCTTCTGCTGACACCTACACAAAGCACTGCAAGTGACCCTGTAGCACACCACAACTGGTGTGCAAATGGTGATCTGGCATGTGCTATTATCATGACATCCATTGACAAATCTGAGTTGACAAAAATAAGACCACAGCAAATCTTTACACCCGGATTAAATCCAGAGTGGAAGGAGAAGGACCAGTCTGCATGGTAGCTTTTATTCAAGAAGTCTTATGCATTCAGTGCTTACTTGAGGAACCTCTGACTGCCACAGCAAAATGGATTTGCAACATCATTAGTTGCATATTTGCAATTGAAGCTCTGAACAAAGACATTTGCAAGAGTGTTGTCCTCCTTAACAGTCTCAACAACCTGGTTTATGCAGCGGTCCAGACATAAGTCTTGTGAGGACTAGCTGATGCCACTTCTTCAAATTCATACACATTTAAGAATATTTAGAAACTCCTCAAAATGGTTCAGAACCTTATCAATTTGAAGACTTCAAATCTCATCTCACCTCCAGGCACTGTGCTTGCTGCAACTACTCAAGGCTGTTACTATTTGACTAAGCCAAATCTTCCAGGCCATGACCACACTGCAGGTGTGAAATGCTGCACAACGTGTGCCATGCACAGACACCTCTGTAGTGGCTACAAAGCTTCATACAAGAAATATGACTAATTACTTGGCAGAGAGAAATTCAAAGAAAACAAGTCTAAGGATCCCTCTGCTATGGCACAGTGCATCAGTGTGGGTGGTGGAGGCATGAGAACAACTATACAGTACTTTCTGGAGGGCATGAGAGCATCTTGAAGATCTCCAGAAATTTCTGGAGAACTTTGGGGTTTGCTAATAAGCCTCTGGCTGAGCTCAGTGCACTGGCACTATTACCTATATTTTGCAACAAGCAAGAATCAAATACAGGCTTTAGGATGTGATGCACATAACTATGAGACTTAGCAACCATAGGACCTAAGCAACTATCTGACTTAGCAATCACATGGCAATTACAGAACTTGGCTTCCATGGAACAGAAGCAACCACTTGACTTAGCAATCACATAGTAGTCACCTGACTTCAGCCCGATCTCCTATCAGTTCTCCAATCAAAGATAGCCAACTTTGGGACTTTGAGCAATGCCAATCAAAATCCATTGCTTCTCCAAGATCCAACGTCAGATCATTTAGCAACACTTATTGCTTATTCAATGCTTAGCAACTTACTTGAGACAACCTTTTTGATGGTTTCAGGCCTTAGCAACAGTCACCATGCATTTGGCTACTTTAAGTGGTAGAGTTGTTGAGTTTAAGGTTGCCAACTTGACAGATGCCATTGCTTAGCAACTTTTACATTTCATTTCAATTGTTATAATTTTTTTTTGATTTGACACTTAGTGACTTTTAATTTGATTAACACAATGACTTAGCACCTATAAATACTGTACATATTTTGTCTTAGTCAGCATCAAATCATATGCCCCACAGTTCAGATCTCAATTAATGCACTCTTAAGTCCTCAGAGTCATTAAGAAATAAAAGTCTTGCCAACTTTATCTTGCCAACTTTTGTCTTTATGGTGCCATACAGGCACACTCTCATCAATGTCTATGTTGCTGAAGTCATTATCAACTATCAACATCCTAGCGCCTTGCAGGCTTACAGCTTGAATTGCTAAGCAAACTCCATACTTTTCTAAGTTCAACTCTACTAAAAAGACTAGGCTTTTGGGACTGTCAAGGGACCAGTCTCTGGACCGTGTCCAACTCTACTCTGAGCTTAGTCCGACGATATGCCTATTCCTAGCAGATCCAACCAGCCGCTTGGCCCACCCTTTCCCCTTCCGTCTCTTAGTAGTCAGCCTTGATGAGTCATATGCATGGATCTTATTCAGCATCGATTATTGTTAGTCATACTCCTTTACATACCGGGGCCCAATTAGTAAACAGTATTAGTAATAGCACAGCCACCAATGTGTAGTACATATAGGCAGCCTATGGATAGAATATCCCCAGGCTGAACAATAGCAGTGTTCTTCTGGCCTACACACCGAACCTACTGTAAGCTCTCTAGCAATGTCCGACTGCTCGGTTAGCCTTGCCAGTCCCTTGCTTGACTCTTGCCTGCCTCTACGCCCGCTTGACTCCTGCTTGTCACCAGTGCTTGCTGGCTCTGTGGAAGGAGGTCCGCAGACATTAAGCGTTCTCCTTACAGGGACCCTGTTTGAGACTCTTTCATCACTAGCAACTGCTTGACGCTACTCATCTTTGAAGTGCTAGGTTTACTATCTACTCAGACAGTGCTTAGCGACTTTTAGGTGTCATCAATGCACTAGGTAAAACAAATTGTAAATGGCACAGTTAGTCAGAAAGATGGGGTAGAGGCCATGAATGACTCAGGATGTCTTAGGGTGGTTGCAGTGGAAGTCCCTAACAAGGGTGAGTGTATGAATGTTTTTGATGGACTCCTAGGAGTTGTCTTTGATATCATAGCCCTTTCACTTGATCTTGTACTGTAGTTTACATTGGAATAAGCAGCTGTTCAAGATCTTCTTTAATTTGTACTCCGCTCTATTGCTAGCAAAGATCAGAGGCGGTAGAAGAGGAGCTCATCAACTAGGGATGGAATTATCTAGAGCAAGCAAGAGCTTGACCATGTTGAAGACCAGGTGCAGTCAACGCATGCTAACAGGCAATTGGAGTTGGTAAGTAAGAGATCCTACCTGATGCTTGACTATGTACAGTCTCAGCTGCCAATGCAAGAGCTTCTGCAAAGGCTAAATAGTCACAATGTTGGAGATGTCTAGGTAGACACAATCCCTGGACTTATACTGAGGAGCTGGAGTCCATTCTTGATCATAGTACAGGGCCATGTTGTCCTTTGCCTTGGTCAACATGGCTTTTGCCTCTTCCTGTGCCTTCTGTATGCAATCAACAAAGTTGTTGACAACTCATTCTCCAATTGCCATACACATGGCTTGAAGCCCATCCAAGAGTGCTGGCCAGTGTCAAGGAAGAAGAGGAAGACCTGTGTGGACACATAGACATGGTTGTTGTACTAAAATTTTGCAGAATAGCCAAAGGTACTGTTTTAGCTCTTGGTTGATGTGCTCGGTCTGTCCGTCAGATTGCAGGTGGTAAGCAGTGGATGTGTGGAGCTTTACATGAAAAAGGCAGTAGAGCTTCTGGATGAAATCTGCTACAAACTGTGGGCCTCAGTTAGAAACATAGGCATCAGAGAGGCCATGGAGTTTCTAAATGTTCTTCCAGTACAGATTGGCAGTGTTTATTGCAGAGCAGATTGTAAGCATTGGAATGAAGTGCACTTGCTTACTATAAAGGTCCACAACAACCATGTCCATGCATATTTGGGAGTTTCATGATGAAGTCAATGGAGGCTACACTCCAACGTGCAGCAAGCATAGGAAGGGAGTGCAGTTGACTGGCCAGGAAGTGTTGGTGGGGCTTTGTCCTGAGGCAGAGATCACAGGTGCTGGTGTAGGTTTCTATGTAGCATGACATCTGTAGTCATCAGTAGTTTTAGGAGACCAGCTCCAGTGTTTTCTATTAACTAAGATGTCCAACAATGCAGGAGTTGTGGTGCTGTTTAATGATGCACGTCTAAAGCTCTGAGTTGTTTGGCACGTAGATATGTTCCTAGAAGGTGAGGAGTCTGTTCTGTAGACCCCACTTGTTGGTGTGTACAGATTTTGCACCAGAGGGGCACTCCAAGCACAGCGCTAATGTGGCTTTTGCAACTGAGTCCTCTTGCATTCTCTTTCAGTTACCTTGGCAGATGTCCTGGAGTATGTTGACCTTGTCTCTTTGAACCGCCATTCCTTTGAGTATGCAAATGGCAAATAACTCTAGGCGCAGAAAAGTGATGTTGTTGTTCCTTGCACTGGAGCTGTGATCAGTATGCCAAGAGAGGGCATTGGGCTTTCTCATGCTTTGATTGGGCTTGTAATGCAGCGTAAAGTCAAAGCTGGTAAGGTACAGAGACCACTGGGCCTTTTGACAGTTGAGCTTTTTGGCCATCTAGAAGTATTCTAGATTTCTGTAGTTTGTCCAGACTTTGAACTTATGCCAGGCTCCTTCTAAGAAGTGGCGCCACTCCTCCAGCAACTAAATGATTGCAAGCATTTCCTTGTCATAGATCTTGCAGTTCTGCTTCATGGCATTGAGGCTCTTGGAGTAGAAGGTAACAAGATTCCACCTACTATTCTCTGGAGATTGCTGAGAGAGAACTGCGCTGATAGCAAAGTCAGACTCAAATCCAGGCAATGTCCTTCTTGATGAAGTCAAAGAGAGGATAAGCATGGTGGAAGAAGTTCTGGATGAACTGCCGGTAGAAGTTGGTGAACCCTAGAAAGGTTCACACTTCCTTCTTGCTTTGGGGCTCCAGCCACTGCATGATGGCCAGCCACCTTCACTGGGTCCATCTCTGCCGTACTATGAGAGATGATGAGTCTGAGGTACTCAATGCAGGTCTGCTCAAACTTACATTTTTCTGGCTTAAAGTAGGACTGGTGTTGGCAAAGACGGTCTAGAACAATCTATGTGATTTAGCAATGCTTTTCTAATGTCTTAGTGTAGATGAAGATGTTGTTGAGATACATGCAGACTACACTGTCTGCTATGAGGTCTCAGAATATTTCATTTATTATAGTTTGGAAGGTGGCAGGACTGTTGGTGAGTCCAAAAAACATCACCAAGAGTTCAAACAGCCTGCAGTTGGTCTGGAATGCTGCCTTCCACTCATCTCCTTCTTAGATGCACACATTGTTGTAGCCCCAGCAGATGTCTAACTTGGTGAAGTAGTGCGCACTCTGGAAGTTATTAATCAGTTTCAAGATGAGGAGGAGTGGATAGCGGTTCTTAATAGTCATCACATTGAGTATGCAATAGTCCTGGACCAATCAGAAGAAGCCATCCTTCTTCTTGATAAAAAACACCAGAGAGGCCATTGGAGACTTTGAGGAGCAAATTCATCTGAACTCTAGGTTCTTTTGGAAGAATAAGTTGAGTTCATTGTGTTCCTTGGATGGGAGTGGATAAACCTTGCAGTTGGTGGGCTTCAAATCCAGCAAGAGTTCAATAGCATGGTTCCACTGCTTGCACTTTAGGAGAGAGTCAAATAAGGCCTTAGAGAAGATGTCTTCAAAGTCATGTAAGTGATTGAGGACCGCATCTTAAAAAGCCCATGGAGGGGTGTTTGCTACAAAAGCTTGGGCCAGCCATTGGAAGGTAGTCTAACTAGCCCAGATCTCCTCCACAATTGGTAGAGGTCATAGTGTGGTAGCATAGATGCAGTCTCCTATCTTGATGGCTTTGTTCAAAAGCTCTGAGTCCTGCACAGGTAGGAACTTCTCTTTGCATCCTTTTTCTTGGCTAGAGTCCCCTTCACTATGCCTGTTGTCCTTGTAGAGGGCCTCTTTACGAAGGAACACCAGAAGCAAAGAGTTCAGCAAGTTGAGATCAGCAAACAGAAGACATCTCACATGGCATGCCTGAATAGCTGCACATTCCCACATCATGGTGCACTGCTTCTTTTTCACTTTGTCCACACAAGTAGCACAACATTGAGAGCACCAACTCATACTTATCTCTTCAAAGGCTTAGTCAATCTCTGGATTGTGCTCTCAAAGCCACAGAAGCTCCAGGATCATCTCCTGCTTGCCGATGCTTGTGACTGCAAAGGTCATGTGCTCTGCATGGGATATGTAACAGAGGACAAGGTCCATTATAGACTTGATAGATCCTGCTTTGTTACAAGTACTATTGACATTGTACATTGGGATGGAAGACAGAAGAGGTTCAGTAGTAAGCTGGTGCCATTTCACATAACTGGCATCCACAAAGAGTCCTGTCACTCTGGAGTCTAGAAAGGCAACAATGCTCCGAGTCTGCTGCATATTAGTAGTTTTGATTTCTACATTTATCTAGAGCAAGTTTGATGATGGAGTGGATGCAATAACGTAGTGGCAGGTGTAAGGGCGACCTCTGGAGGCTATGGCTCAGTCACACAGCTGGCAGAGGGAAATCCAAAGTATATTAAAATATATATAGGTAATACAACAATAACTACTCACCTGGCAGAGAGAAATTCAAAGAGAACAAGTCTAGGGATTCCCTATGCCAAGAGTGACGCTTCCAAGGCTCCAGGAGCATGGGAAGTAACTGTATAGTATGACAAAAGCCACAATAAAATTTATAATCTAAAAAAGGAAAATCTCCAAAAATAATCAAAAACTCAGAAATTGCCACTGCCAGAGGTCATGCACATGTCTCATGTGACTTGCTTAGTAATTTGGAGGCTAGCCTCAAGATGACTAAGCCTCTGGAAGCGGTGGCTACACTTGTTTGCATGATAACTAAAGAACTAGAGCACCTCAAGGGCTGAGAATAGTACCAATAGATAGTGTTGAAGGAATAGAAGCAGTAAAGTAAAAGAGTGACAGCAGAAATAGGGAAATAAATAGAGGAAGAATGAAAGAATAAGGAGTGGAAGAAGAGAGAAATGAGGAGTCCCCTGACATCACCCCCCCTCTAGAGTGCGGCGTCTCGACGCGCTGGGTAGAAGTAATTTTGGACAGCCTAGTCAACCTTGGAAGGAGAGTAGATGCCTCTGATTGCTCGGGGAGCATTAGGGTGCTGTTGGTACAATTCCCGGACTAAGGCAGGAGCATGGACATTTTCTCGTGGCTCCCAAGAGATGTCTTCAATTCCATAGCCCTTCCACTTGACCTTGAACTGAAGCTTGTTTCTGAAGAGTTGACTGTCTAGGATCTGTTCCACTTCATACTCTTCCCTGTTGTCTACAAGAACTGGAGGTGGTGGCAGCTGTGGACAATGACCTGGAATTGGATCATCTAGTGCAGGAAAAAGCTTTACCACATTGAAGACTGGATGGAGCCGGCTCATTCCACTAGGCAGCTTGAGTCAATAGGCTAAAGGGCCTACCTGCCTTACTATAGGGAAGGGTCCTAGACGGCAATGAGAGGTGGTGGCAATGTCAAAGGCATCTAGATAGACTCGATCTCCAGGCTTGTACTTGGGGGCTGGAGTTCATCCACGATCATAATAGTGGGCCATGTTGTCCTTTGCCTTAGCTAAGGCTGCCTTGGCTTCCTCTTGGGCAGCCTTCATCCGATCTAGGAACTCATTGACAGCTTCATTCTCTGAAGGTCATCCACGAGGCTCAAAACCCATCCGGGGGTGTCGACCAGTGTCCAGAAGGAAAGGAGACATCTGGGTGGCAGCATGCACATGGTTGTTGTATTGGAACTCTGCCTCTGGTAATAGGTCATCCCAGTCATCCTGTCGTTCATTGCAGAAGAGCTGAAGATACTGTTCTAGCTCTTGGTTGACATGCTTGGTCTGGCCATCAGACTGAGGGTGATAGGCAGTGGAGGTGTGGAGTTTGACCTGGAGGAGGCGATACAGCTCTCTGGTAAACTCTGCCACAAACTGAGGTCCACGGTCTGAAACATAGGCATCTGACAATCTATTGAGTTTCCAGACATGCTTCTGATACAGGTTAGCGGCGCCCATAGCAGAGCAGGTGGTGTGTGTTAGGATGAAGTGGGCCCGCTTGCCACAGAGATCTACTACCACCATGATTGCATCGTATCCGTGAGCATCTGGTAACTCGACAATGAAGTCTACTGAGGCCACACTCCAACACTCAGCTGGGATAGGCAAGGGATGAAGTTGTCCCATAGGAGGCTGATGACGAGGTTTAGTTCACAGACAGAGATCACAGGTGGAGGTGTAAGAGCCAATATACTGTGACATCTGAGACCACCAGTAATTCCGAGAGACCAGCTCCAGTGTTTTCCATCTGCCGGGATGGCCTGCAATCCAAGAATCATGATGCTGCTCAACAATCCGTCTCCGGAGGTCAGGTAGGTTGGAAACATAAATGCGTCCCCGGAAGGTGAAAAGACCGTTCTCTAAAGACCACTCATCAGTGTGGACTGACTTTACTCCAGTTCTCTCTCGAGCATGCAAGGCCAGAGCAGCCTTGGCTACCAGATCTTCTTGAGCACTCTCCCAGTTACCTCAACGGATGTCTCGAAGAATGCCTACTTCTTCTCCCTGGCCAACTACACCCTCTAGAGCGCGGATAGCAAAGAGCTCTGGCTTTAGGAGTACAATATTGTCATTGTCACTAGCTCCTGAGCCATGATCAGCTCGCCTAGAGAGTGCATCCGGCTTGCCCATGCTTTGTCCAGGTTTGCAGTGCAATGAAAAGTCAAAGTTGGCCAGATACAAGGACCATCGAGCCTGTCGGCAGTTAAGTTTCTTGGCCGTCCAAAAGTACTCTAAGTTCTTGTGATCAGTCCACACTTCAAACTTATGCCTGGCACCCTCAAGGAAATGTCGCCACTCCTCAAATGACCGAATGATAGCCAACATCTCTTTGTCATGGATCTCATAATTGCGCTCCACGGCATTGAAACTCTTGGAGTAGAAAGCCACGGGATGCCACTTACTATCCTCTTTTGACTGCTGAGAGAGGACGGCTCCAGTAGCAAAATCTAAGCTATCGGCTTCCATCTGGAAGGGAGAGTTATCATCTGGGAATAGGAGGACAAGCTTTGAAGTGACCGCCTGTTTGAGGGCATCAAAGGCAGTCTGCTGTGCCACATCCCAGTGCCAAGGAGTGTCCTTAGTGGTGAGATCAAAGAGGGGCCGGGCATGGTGTGAGAAGTCCTGAATGAACCTCCGGTAGAAGTTGGTGAAGCCCAGGAAGGCCTGACCCTCCTTCTTGTTCTTGGGCTCTGGCCACTCTGCCACACCAGCCACTTTGACTGGGTCCATCTCAG
>QLOM01000006.1:918-27168 GCA_003313785.1 Termitomyces sp. MG148
CTGATGTAATCTAGCAAGTTCGGTGGTGTGGAGGGTGAAGGAAGCTTGAGTGGTCTGCATCTGAGTCTCCAGAGCAAGCAAGCGACCCCAGGCATCATCCTGAGGGGCAGAAGCGTCCAAGAGAGGTCCTGAGGAGGCTGGTTGGATCATAGAAGCAACAGAGGGGCAGGGGGTAATCCAGTGAGGGAGTGACCTAAAGAGACAAGATAGGGCTCAAGCAGGCTAAAGGGGGCTCCCAGACCAAAATGTAGAGACTTGTTCTGCTGTAAGGGCAACCTCTGGAGGCTATGGCTCAGTCACACAGCTGGCAGAGGGAAATCCAAAGTATATTTAGGTAATACAACAATAACTACTCACCTGGCAGAGGGAAATCCAAAGAGAACAAGTCTAGGGATTCCCTATGCCAGGAGTGACGCTTTCAAGGCTCCAGAAGTGTGGGAAGTACTGTATAGCATGACAAAAGCCACAATAAAATTTATAATCTAAAAAAGGAAAATCTCCGAAAATAATCAAAAACTCGGAAATTGCCATTGCCAGAGGTCATGCACATATCTCATGTGACTTGCTTAGTAATTTGGAGGCTAGCCTCGAGATGACTAAGCCTCTGGATGCTTACTAAGCCTCTGAAAGCGTTGGCTACACTTGTTTGAATGATAACTAAAGAACCAGAGCACCTCAAGGGCTGAGAATAGTACCAATAGATAGTGTTGAAAGAATAGAAGTAGTAAAGTAAGAGAGTGACAGCAGGAATAGGGAAATAAATAGAGGAAGAATGAAAAAATAAGGAGTGGAAGAAGGGAGAAATGAGGAGTCCCCTGACAGCAGTGTTCTTCTGGCCTATACTGTAAGCTCTCTAGTGATGTCCAACTGCTCAGTTAGCCTTGCTGATCCCTTGCTTGACTCTTGCTTGCCTCTACACCTGCTTGACTCCTGCTTGTCACCAGTACTTGCTGGCTCTGTGGAAAGAGTTCCACAGATGTTAAGCATTCCTCTTACAGGTTGTTCAGCCTCCTACACTGTCTGCCCTTCTAGCCCACAGTATTCAACTCTATTCTCTACTATGTCTTCTGACTCTTGGTCTCCCTCTACCCCCACAACTTGCACTCCTACAGTGGCATCCTCTGCTTGCTTTTCTGACCTGGCCTCCAGTATGCCTCCTGTTCCTGGGACCACCCCTGCCGAGACGCCTCACTGGACTGCCAACTGGTTTTCTATAATGCAGCAGATGCAGCTGACACTCGCCGCTCTCAAACACAGACTAGCCACTCTGGAGAGTGAACATGTGATTGCCACTATTCAAACTGCTGAAAAGCCTAGTAATGCTCTGGTTGCTCATTGTTCTGCTCCTTCTGGCTGCTCTAAGCTCTCTGAGTGCTCCAAAACTCCTACCCTTCTCATAACCCTCAATGGGTCCCATGATTTACTTCTAATACTCTCTGAGCTATCCCTCTTGCTTGGGATCTTCCTCTCATCAATGGTAAAGCCCCTCATTACAAATGTGCTCTTGAGCTCCTCAACTCTCTTGTTGCACACATGGTTGGGCATTAGGAGTGTGGCCTTAAACAAGCCTATGACTTGTTCGGCTCCCAGTTGGCTGCCTTCTCAGTTGGTTCAGCTGGTGGTGAAGGCCAACATTTTGTCACTATCCAGGGCACCAACCAGCAGATTGGTGAAGTCCTTGTTGTCTTTGGAAACATTGCTAAGAAGCATGTGCACGCACCATGAAAGCAGCAATCTGGCAATGCTATGCCAGCTATTGCTGCACCAGCCCCTTCTAGGAAACTTGCATTGTCCACTCCAAAACCCCTTACTCTGTCTGCATTGCCTCCTCCTCCTATGGCTCCAATGCACAACTCTACCATGGACTTCCAAGAACCTGTTGATTGTAATAATTCGTTGATGATGCCCAAAAGTTGCTAAGCACTGTCCTAGTAGATGGTAAACTTAGCGCCTCACAAATGAGTAGCGTTGGGTGATCGCTAGTGTTAAAAGAGTCCTGGGCAGGGTCCCAGAAGCCTAGTTTTTCTAGTGGGATTTGAACTTAGAGAAATAAACTGGTTGCTTAGCAATCTAAGCCAATAACCTGCAAGGCGCTAGGGTGCTAGAAGTTGGTAAGGACTCTAGCAACCGAAACGTTGGCAACAATGTGCCCAAAGTTGATAAACAAAGTTGACTAGGTGGAGTTGGCAGGACTGTATCACTTTAGCGACTCTGAGGACTTAGAATGCGCTGAAATGAGATCTGAACTGTGGGATGTATGATTGAATGATGGCTAAGACAAAATATGTACAGTATTTATAGGTGCTAAGTCGCCGTGGTAATTAAACTAAAAGTCGCTAATCAAGAAAAATAAAGACAAGTACAATGGAATGTGAAAGTCACTAAGCAATGGCATCTGTCAAGTCAGCAAGTGTTAACTCAACATCCTAGCAGTGAAAGAGGCCAAATGCACGGGAACTGTTGCTAAAGCCTGAAACCATCAAGGGGGCCTGTCTTGTGTAAGTCACTAAGCGTCGGATAAGCTATAAGCGTTGCTAATATCTGAAACCATCAAGTGACCTGTTGCTAAGCGTTGCTAAAGTGATCTGACATTGGATCTTTGAGAAGCACTGGGTTTTGATAGGTGTTGCTAAAGGCCCTGGCATCAGTTATCACTGATTGGGAACTTGAAAGGGGGGCCAGGCTGAAGTCAGGTGAGTGGCAGGTGATTGCCAAGTCAGGTGGTTGCTAAAATCCTGTGGTTGCCAAGTTTTGTAATCACTATGTGACCAGTAAATCATCATCTGACTACCAAGTCAGGTGGTTGCTAAGTCCCGTGATCCTGCACGTCGCATCCTGTAGCCTGAGTTTGATCCCTGCTAGCTGCAATATAAGTCACTAAAAATAGTGCTGGTGCGCTGAGCTCAGCCAGAGGCTTATCACCATCTTCTATGCCAGTCTTGGCAGCACCTTCACTACTTACTGGCTCATCTATGGCCCTCTCTACCTTGACTCCAGCTCTGTTGTCTTCCATGGTCATCAACTACACCTTTGGGCATTATGCTTGGGGCACCTCTGAGGCATCACCATGTGGCACTAACACTGCTTGATGCTCTTGCCTGACTTGGGGAAAGTAAACACTGTTTGTCAAGGCAATGAACTTAGAGAAGGGGCTAATGTCAGGGGACCGGTTTCCAGACCATGTCCGACCCTATTCCAAGCTTAATCCAACAATACACCTATTCCTAGCAGGTCCGACCAGCCGCTTGGTCCACCCTTTCCCCTTCTGTCTTGTAGTAGTCAGCCTTAATGAGTCATATGCCTGGACCTTACTCAGCATCAATTATTGTTAGTCATACTCCTTTACATACTGAAGCCCATTTAGTAAACAGTATTAGTAATAGCACAGCCACTGATGTAGTATATATAGGCAGCTTGTGGGATAGAATATCCTCAGGCTGAACAATAGCAGTATTCTTCTGGCCTATTCACCAAACCAATCATAAGCTTATCTAGCGCTGTCTGACCCTCTGTTAGCCTTGCTTGCCTCTTGCCCAACTCTTGCCTGCCTCTGCACTTGCTCAACTCTTGCTTGCCCCTTGCATTGCCGACTCTGTGGAAGGAGTTCTGCAGACATCAAGCATTTTTCTTACAAGAAAGATGTCTTGAACTTCAGGAAAAGGAGTCTTATAACATATAATGTAAGACATGCATTGAATTGAACTTAATTCAATGACACAATAATGAGATAAACACTTTAATTGATGACATACCGAATGACAAAGTAGTTACACTCATATGATGATTTATGACATTCTTGGTTATGCATCATCAAGTCCTTCAACAATCATACATTAGTGGCACATCATCTTCCTTCCTCATCTGGATTATTGTTCTCAGCGACCTGCTTCACACCTGTCAAGGATATTGTCATTTAATTGCATCAGTCTGGTTTACTATGTATGTGATATCTTTACATCATCATTCTCTTGTATTCCAAAAGTCTTGGCTTATTGGCCCCATGACAACCTTTCTATATATTTTTGTCTTACATTGCCACAGTTGTCTCAGCACTACCTACTGATATATACATCTTGTGTAACCTGGAGTTGGGTCATCCTTTGATCTTTTTAACTCTAGGTATGTTGTACTTAACTTACTCAAATAAATCATGCTTTGATCCTTTGAAACATTGTTTAGTAAATTGCAAAGCCTCACTGTCACACAAGAGAACCAGATCAATGTACAATTCTAGTACTACGTAGTGTAACAGTAAAATTGACTGCCTTACATAAGGCAGCCATACAATAATATAATACTTTTTTAGTTAATTTAATAAATAATTATTATATACTTTTTATTGAGGCCATAGAACCATAGTTCAGAGGTCCATTATATCCCCTCTTTTTAGACTGCTAGGCAGTCTACAGAACAAGGTGCAATGTAGGGTGGTATGTAATCATAAAAGTAAAATAAAATAAAATTATACTAGTCCACAAATGTGGAGGCAAACAGAGCCTCCATGGCTCAAAGTCCCTACTTATCTGTCAAAAGAATACAGAGCCAACGTTAACTGACAGTACCAGTTGAAGAATGATGAGCCGCCTATAAAATTCATGCAGATGGTGGGTGCTGGCCAAATCTATCCTCATCTTGGTGTCAATGTTAACTGATGATGTTGAGGCAACAGGAGCCTGAGCTGTGGTTGGTGGTATCACAGGTGACGTTGGATAAGGGCCATGTCACAATCAATGGTGCCACAAGTCATGTTGATTGGGATTCATCCCAATTGGATAGTATAATCTGTTGAGGACTTATGGCTTAGTACTCACATGGTACATCACGTGATCTGTTAGACTATTTTCACCCCTGGGTGTTCTTGCATTCTTTACCATTAAACACAAACACCCAGTTCTTACGTCTAATCAAGTATTAGTCTCTTCAGTGTTCTCAGTTTGCAACCGTCTGTGCAATCGGCTGCAACAGGTTATGGGCCCTGGCCCACAGATTCTGACACTGAAGATTGACATTACTTCCGCTTGAAATTCACCCTGACACTCATACAAGTACCATCCAATATCACTGAAAAATGGACAACGCCATTAATGGCTCCCGATCACCAATGTCAAAACTTGGTTCCATTAAGTATACCGAATGGGAAAAGTCTATGTATGGAAGACTTATGTTAGTTGGCGGAGCTTGCATAGTCACCGGAGATGAATTGCCTCCACTTCTGGAGTCTAACAATCCCACGTCTTATGCAGCGTGGAGTTTGTATCATCTCAGGAGCAACAGAGCAGCTGGCAAAATATACCAGTGGCTCGATGAGGGCAACAAAATCCACGTAGACGCGATCCAAGATAGACTCAAAGAAATGTGGGATAAACTCAAAAGCATCCACTCAAAGTCAGCCCCCAATGCTTGCTTCAATTCGTTAAGCAATCTTTTTAGTATTCAAAAAAGAGATGACAAATCTTTGCCTGATCTCTGCACACGTGTCGAAAGAGCTATGCAACATATTTGCATGCTTTGTTGCCGCTTGTAGGGCCAGATAGTGTCACTACGCAGGTCTATACTCTCAAAGTCCTTGATTATAAACTCTCAATCATGGCCATGCTGCGTGCTTTGCCATGGGAAGAATACGGATCATTTATATCTTCCATGTTAATGCTCAACAGTCTTACAAAGGATGCTGTACTCAAAGCTTTTCGAACTGAGGAAACGCAGCGACACGCGGCAGAGGAAGAGGCCACAGCCACTGCCGCTGCCATAGCAGCTGCTGCCGCACAAGCCATTACATGTTACCTCTGCGATGGGGCACACAAGGTTCAAGAGTGTCCCAACTTGCAAACCGCATGCACGCAACTCAAAAAGGATGACAATGCATCAAAGTCAAAGAAGACTCGGTTGTGAAAAGGAACTAAGCAGGAGGCCAAAGAGGCAAAGCCCAAAGTAAAGGCTGAAGCAGCAAAAGTAGAACCAGGATGCGACGGCCCAGCAGTAAAGGCCAAAGCAGCAGTTTGTAAATCTGCTCTTCTGCTGGTGCAGCCTTCTGACGTACACTGGAACACAGACTCGGGCACCTCGTCTCATATGACACCCCACCAAAAATGGTTCCTACCCCAATTGTTCACTTCTTGGCGCAAGTCCCTATACATATAGCAAATGGGGCGGTGATTTACTCTGTGGGAAGAGGTTTAGTAAGGTTCAGGCCACAAAGCATGGATCAACATAATAAGCCGCTAAACAATGTTATTATTTTGAATGTCTTGTTTGTACCAGACCTAGCAAACAATCTACTCTCCATCACCACCCTGACTGTGCACCGTGGATTCATGGTTACCTTTTCTGACCGCAAAGTTTGCTTCAATATTCAGAATGAAACAGTGATGACCGCAACAATTGATCACATGCTCACATCATAACTCAATGAGGAAACAATAGTGTATCCACGAACGCACAAGAACAACATTGTACAGTCTGCCTACGTGTCAACATTAAGTGTCGACAAGCATCTTTTGCATAGAAGGATGTGCCATCTCAGTCTTGACCACCTCGACACACTTATTAAGCACAACCTAAGTGAGGACTTAGTCCTGACTACAGAAAAGACAGTCCCATGCATCTGTGAGCCCTGCCTAGAAGGAAAGCAACATCGGGCTTCCTTTCTCCATGTAGTGGACAGGGCAACTGAAGTTCTAGGATGTGTTTTCAGTGACGTGCATGGCCCGATGCAATGCAGCGCACACTTGACTAATCGAAGGTGGTGGGTAACTTTTGTTGATGATTGTACACACTGGATGGAGGCATACAATATGTTCAAGAAGAGTGATGTTTTCGAAGCATTCAAACTCTACAAAGCACAGCTGGAGTGCCAAACAGGTAGGACATTAAAATGCCTGCATCATGACAAAGGAGGGGAGTACATGTCAAGGGCATTCCTAGATTTGTGCAAAACAGCTAGTATACGCCTTGAATTCACAAATGTCGCCACGCCACAACAAAATGGAGTTGCTGAGCGCCTAAACAGAACCATTAAAGAGGCTGTCATAGCAATGCTGGCAGAGGCCAACTTACCTGAAAGTTTCTGGGCCCACGCACTTGGAGCTTACTGCCATGTACATAATTGGTTGCCCACGTCAGCTCTACCAGGCAACATAACTCCTTTTGAAGCCTATAAGGGTAAGAAGCCACAAATTGGTCATCTCCATGTTTTTGGTTGCGCTGCATATGTCCTGATAGACAGAGACAAATGACGTGGTTTGCAAGGTCACATGCTTCCTGGAATATTCATTGGGTATCCAAGCAACAATATAGGATGGAAAGTGTACATACCACGTACAAGCAAAGTGGTAGTGTCGCGAGATGTCATGTTTGATGAAAACCATTTCCCAGGTTTATCACTCACTAACATGCCACCACTTCCATCAGTTGACACATTCGACAATCTACCCGAGTACCCACCTTATGACTCACTTGATCCAGCAATTCCTGCAGCTGACCCTGAGCATCAGGACATCAACATCACCTACCCTGACAAACCCCTGATGCTAATAGACAATACCGATTCAGTGGGAGTACCTACTGAAACGGTGGGAGCTGTACCTCGACCACTCGAGCCTCCACCAACTCTACACGCACTACAACAGCCTCGACCTCCTCCACCACCACATGAACCGAGCCAACGTATCCGTATGCCCACACAAGATTGTAATGCTGAATACTATGATGCAGTTGAGTGCCAAGCCAATCATGAATCACCACTGGTTCATGATCCACTGCTACCACCACCTCCCTCACCCTGTACAGATGCATCGGAGGAGGAAGCGCTATGGGATGTTGACATAGGCAATGTCGATGACCTTGGAGAGCAAGATGTTGCGCTTACCATCAATGCAAATTCTGTGGACATGGCTATTATGGCTGGCCGTGCTTATGTCGAGCATGGCACAGATCTCAGTGGTTTTGAGACCATCTATGCCAATTCAGCAGTGGCATACAGGATCGGAGGCCATGACACAAATCCTCGGTCATACAGAGAAGCCATGGCAAGTGACAAGGCAGCTGAATGGCATAAGGCCATGTGTGAAGAGATGAAGGCTCTGAAGAACAATGGGATATGGCAAGCTGTATATCTCCCACCAGGTTGTAAAGCAATTAGCTTGAGATGGGTCTTTAAGGTTAAGCACCTCCTGGACGGCGCGATTGAACGTTTTAAGGCCTGCGTTGTTGCTCAAGGATTCAGTCAACAACCCAGAGTTGATTTTGATGAAACCTTTGCCCCTACCGCTCGATGGGCTGCAGTTTGTACTATTCTGGCATTGGCAGCCCTTGAAGATATGCACCTTGAGTCTGTTGATATATCATCAGCTTTTCTTCATGGTATTGTAGATGCTGATTTGTACATGAAGTTTCCAGAGGGTTTCCCCAAGGAAGTTTCTGCTAATGTTGAATGAAAGCCTAGCGAGGGACCACCTTGTGCAAAACTGGAAAAGGGAATCTATGGTCTCAAACAAAGTGCAAATCTCTGGCACAAACACATGCACAAAGTCTTCCTAAAATTAGGTTTCACTCAGATTACATCCAACCCTTGTGTCTATGTCTACCTTAAGGACCAGGTGCGAATCATTGTTCCCATTCACATTGATGACATGACACTCGTGTCAAAATCTCGGCCTGCAATTTTTAAAACAATCGCAGAATTGCGGAAGCATTTCAAGTTATGCCACCTCAGCCCTACCACTGCCCTTTTGGGCATTGTTGTCACGTGTGATCGTGCCAACCGCAAGCTCTGGATTGACCAGAGATCATATGCCATCAATGTACTCTCAAGGTTTGACATACTTGATTCCAAGGCAGTCATGACTCCCCTCAATCCTAGCATGTGCCTATCAAAGGCCGATGCACCATCGACACCGGGTGAGATTGAAGAGATGCGCTCTGTTCCCTACATTCAAGCCACGGGAGCCCTCCTTTACCTTGCCATGTGCACATGCCCTGACATCGCACACGCTGTTGGCGTCCTATGCCAGTTCAATTCTTGCTCCGGGCCCCAAGCACTGGCAGGCAGTCAAACATCTTATGCGGTATATTTGAGGTACCCTAGATTACAGGATCACATACTCAGCCAGCTCTGCGTTGTCCTCTTTCGTTGCCTACACTGACTCAGACCACAGTGGCAATCCGGATAATGGCCGATCCACATCTGGTTCTCTGCTTTTGGTAGCTGGCGGCGTGGTTAGCTGGATGTCCAAGCTGCAAACCCTCATTGCACTCTCCACTACTGAGGCTGAGTTTGTTGCTGCGAGTGAAACCAGCCATGAACTCTGTTGGCTCCGAAACTTTCTCATGGACATTGGAATGCCACAATCCACTGCACTTGTCTTGAACATTGACAACACTTCAGCCATCAGTGTTTTGAAGCAACCTGAACACATGGGGCGCTTGAAGCACCTTGATCGTCATTGGTTCTGGTTGCAGCAGGCCATTGATGATGGAAAGATATGCCTTGCTTACATTCCCACTGAGGACATGGCCGCTGATTTGCTCACTAAACCACTTTCCCCTGCTCTTGTTGACAAGCTCTGCCAGATAATGGGTCTAGTCAGGGAATTCTCTAGAACTGATCTTCAGTGACGATGTGGGCACTTTGCCAGGTGGGAGTGTTGAGGACTTATGGCTTAGTACTCACATGGTACATCACGTGATCCATTAGACTATTTTCACCCCTGGGTGTTTTTGCGTTCTTTACCATTAAACGTGAACACCCAGGTACGTAGTACATGCATACTTTAATATATTACCATTAAATGCGAACACCCAGTTCTTACGTCTAATCAAGTATTAGTCTTTTCAGTGTTCTCAGTCTGCGACCATCTGTGCAATTGGCTGCAACATAATCCCCTCTCGACATAGTTATGTCCTTGAGAATTTTTATGCACTAATAGTGCGTGAAGATGGATCATGTTGTTGACTGTGGGTTTATGCCAGCCATCCCACTGAGAAATAGTGGGAGGTTTGCCATATTGGTCTAGTCAACAATGGCATTTATCATTGACCTCATGGTATAAGTCTACTGTGTTTGCCTCAAAAAAGTGGGTTTCCAGGAAGACCACACCAAATGTATAGGCATGGTCAATCCATTCTGGTGGAATGCAGTTGACCAGTAACATATGCAGGATATCTGCATCTGTCAGGTTGACCACAACTGCATCATCAAACTTTGGAAGGATGAGCTGGATATCTGTCCAGCTCATGGATTAAAATGAAACCTCAGGATTGGTGGCGTTGTATGCTGCAATAGCTTCCTAGTACACTTGAGTTTTGCATTCCTGGGCAGCAAAAGTAAAGAATATTTTATGCTAGCTTGAATAAGTCAAAGGTAAATTAAGTATCTTCAGAATCAAAGCCAGCCAAAGTGAAGAATGACCTCTTGCTGTGGTCTTTCCACTACAAGTATCCCTTGGGGGAAGTTCATATGGTGGGACCAAAGATTCAGGGGAGGTGTAATGTGCTCATACTCTGGTGTACACACCAGAGCCATTGTGCAATTATGCAGGGAAGCATCAAAGTTGTAGCTGATGTGCTGGAATTCATGCATCAGGTAATAGGCCTCTGTGTGGATGGAAATCAACTTGTACTTGTTCTGCAAAAGCTCAAAGAGCTTTTGCAACTGCTGGGGATTCATTGGAAATTCCCAAGGTACTACCTTACCAATCTGAGTATGGGTAACATAATACCTCTCCTTGGTTTCCACCTCATGGTAGACGGTGGCCATGGCTTTGTCTCCAACAAATACAGTGTTGGAGAGTGTAGTAGAAGTGGTGGTCCAAAGAACCACCAAAAAACCAGTTCAAACATTTGACAGCCATGCCGTCAATAAAGACTCCTAGACCATTGGGAATTCTCCTAGTGGCCTGCTTCACAAGGTCCTTGTCAGCCTTGTGCTTGGCATGAGTAGCAATCTTCTTGTTCTTTGCTAACTGCTGTCTGTGGTTAGCAAGCGTCTGTAAAGGCAACCTCCAGAGGTTTTGGCTAAGTCACACAACTGGCAGAGAGAACTCTGAAGAGAACAAGTCTAAGGATTTTTTGCTGTGGCATGGTGCATCAGCACAGGTGGCAAAGGTGTGGAAACAACTATGTAGTACTTTCTGGAAGGCATGGGAATGTCCCAGAGATCTCCAGAGGTCTCTGGAGAACTCTGGGGTTGGGGGCAAGTGTGGTGGGAGAAGTCCTGGATGAACCACTGGTAGAAGTTGGTGAACTCCAAGAAGGCCTATACTTCCTTCTTGCTCCAGGGTTCCGGCCACTGCGTGACACTGGCCACCTTCACCGGGCCCATCTCTGCCATGCCATGGGAGATGATGAGTTCAAGGTACTTGATGTGAGTCTGCTCAAACTCACACTTCTCTGGCTAGAGCTAGCAGAGACGGTCCAGGACGACTCACATAATCCAGCAATGTTTCTCTAAGGTCTTGGTGTAGATGAGGATGTTGTTGAGATACATGCATACCACAACATTGGCTATGAGGTCCCAGAATATGTTGTTCATCATAGTCTGGAAGATGGCGAGGACTTTGAGGGGCGGATTCATCTGGACTCCAGATTCTCTTGGAAGAACACGTTGAGTTCATCCTGCTTCTTGAACACAAGTGGATAAACCGTGCAGTTGGCTGGCTTTGAATCCCACAGGATTTTGATGGCATGGTCCCACTGCTTGCATTCCAGGAGAGAGTCAAATAAGGCCTTGGAGAAGATGTCCTCAAAGTTGTGCAGGTGGTCAGGGACCGCATCCCAAAAGGCCCTTGCAGAGGCATTTGCCACAGAAGCTTGGAACAGCTGCTGAGAGGTGGTCTGGCTGGCCTGGATCTCCTCTATGGCTAGCAGGAGTAGCATAGATGTGGTCTCCTACTTCAATGGCTTTGTCTGGAAGCTCTAGGTCCAGTGCAGGTAAAAACTTCCCCTTGCATCCTTCTTCCTAGCTGGGGTCTCCTCTGCTATGTCTGTTGTCCTTGTAGAGGGCCCCCCTTTGAAGAAACGCCAGAGGCAGGGAGTCCAGCAGGTCAAGGTCCACGAATGAGAGGTATCTCACCTGACATGCCTAGATAGCTGCACGTTCCTGCATTGTGGTGCGCCACTCCTTCACTTTGTCTGTGCAGGTAGCGCAATGCCAGGGGCATCAACTCATGCTGATTTCCTCTGAGGCCTAGTCAATCTCGGGATTGTGCTCCCAGAGCCAGGGAAATCCTAGGATCATCTCCTATTTAATGCTTGTAACCATGAAACAAGGTCCACCACAGACTTGATGGATCCTGCTTCATTATGAGTGCCATTGATGTTGTACACTGGAATGGAGGACAGGAGGGGTTAAGTCATGAGCTGGTGCCACTCCACATAGCTAGCATCCACAAAGAGTCTGGTTGCTCCGGAGTTCAGGAGGGCGGCTACGCTCCGGGTTTGCTACATGTTGATGGTTTCAATCTCTATCTTCATCTGGAGCAAGTTTGGCAATGGGGTGGATGCTTTGACATAGCGGCGGGGGAAGCAGCGTTCCCAGGCAGGAGTATGTGCTTGGAAAGAGGTTGGGGAGGGCTTGGAAGAGCCATTGAGTACGTCAAGGGTAGTGCTTATGGTTGAGGGGACTGAGTTGTCAACAGAAGTTGTATTGATTTCTTCTACCAACAGACATAGAACCTGTTAGCACTAGGCAACAGGGGTATACTTTTCACCCGTTGTATCCCTAAAAACCCTTCTATGACTCCTCCAACTCTCCGACCATGAGAGGGGCCTTGTACGCACTCTCTGGAGCAGAGGCATCTGGAAAAGAGATCCTGGCCACGTTGCAGGCCGTGAGGAGTTGCAGGAGCAGTTCTTCCTGCTCTCTTGGAGACAGATATTAGACCTTGAGGCCCCAGGGACAGTGGTGGATGAAGTGGCCTGGTGTGCTGCAGCATCGGCACAAGAGCAGGAGAGGTGCACGCTACTAGGAAACATCCATGTCCATGGGGGTGCTCCCAGAGGCAGTACTGAGGGGAGCCAGAGGCACTGTTGACAACACTGCCGGAGGCAGAGCGGTGATAAGACCTGGGCTGGGCTCAGTGCAACAAAGCTATAATTAGCGACTTTTGTTGATAGCAGTTTGGCAGCTCACTCAGGCGACCAGGCGCGACGTGAACAACACATGACTAGGCGACCACGGGACGTTTAGCGCACAGGACTTCTGGACCACGGGACTCGCTCACCTGACTGTTAACGCACGGACCACACACATGACCTCGGGCTCGATAACAGGTCACCGATCAAAGATAGCCGGCGCCTTATAAGATTACGCGTTTAACGACTTGCCAACGGCTATCAGCAGGTCGCCACTTCTTCAGCCCCGGTGCCTAGCGGTTAGCGACGCTTACCTTTACCGACGCTTAGCGACTTTGGCGACGCCAGCCCCCTTGATTGTTTCAGACCCCAGGATAGTCACCGTTTATTTGACTGCTTTCAGTGCTCACTTGGTAACTTAGCGCTTGCCGACTGATAAACGCCGCGGGTTAGCTATTTCACATTCTATTCTTCTTGTCATAATCCATTCCCCATTTTGTTACTTAGCGACTTATAGTTTAATTAACACGGCAACTTAGCGCCTATAAATACTGTACATATTTTGTCTTAGGAGCATCGAATTCCATCCCTACAGTTCAGATCTCAACTTGCACGCACTAAGTTCCTCAAAGTTGCCAAGGGACTTACTGTTTTTACCGACTACGCTAAGCTTGCCGCTTCCTTGCCAGTCTTGCCAACTGTCTCGGTGCTATACGAGCACACTCCGACTACGTTACGTCGCCAAGTCCTTGCCGACTATTGGCACCCTAGCGCCTCGCAGGCAACATGGCTTAGATCGCTAAGCACCTTCTTCCAATTACTAAATTTTCCTTAACAAACTAAGTCTCTGGGACCCTGCCCGGACTCCCTCTCAACTAGCGACCGCCCAACGCATTACCTTTCACAGTAGCTAGGTACCGTTTACCCTTGACAGTACTTAGCGACTTTTGGGCATCATCAGCGGTTGGCCAACAAGGGATCAGAGTGGGGAAGCACAAGGAGGAGGCAGGAGTTGCGACCTTGCAGAGCTTCTGTTTGAGCTCCATGAGCTACCACTGCTCCCAAGCTATCCAATACCACACAGGACCTGATTGTCTGCTGGGTGCCCTTTCGCAAGATTGTCAATGCACTTCATCAGGACTGGATGGAGCCCTTCCTGAAAGATGAGGCACAGCTGCAGGCCATTGGGGTACTTGGCCTGCTCTACCAACGTGCGGAATGAGTCAATATACTTGTCCAGGGATTGCTTCTCTTGGCCATACTGATCCCTGTCTTGCAGGACCAATGCGGCGGTTTTGGCAGGGTTCTGGGGAAAGAACTTGTCCCGGAATTCTTGTTTGAACTTGGCCCAGTCCATGAAACTTCCGACGCCACCAGGGCATTGGAAAACCCTCATTGCATAGGTGGCTGCCCGTCCCGGCTTCATATAAAACAGGACTCATGCAATCTTTAGCTTGTCGGAAACAAAGTCGTTGCTACAGAGTTGGATGTAGGTGATGCAGGATTGGAGGAAACGTTCTCCAGATGCACAACTTGCTCTGCTATAAGGGCAACCTCCAGAGGTTGTGGCTAAGTCACACAACTGGCAGAGAGAAATTCAAAGTTTATTAGAGACAGTACAATACAAAAAAAAATACAACTAATTACCTGGCAGAGGGAAATCCAAAGAGAACAAGTCTGAGGATCACTCTGCCATGGTGCAGCGCATCAGTGTGGGTGGTGGAGGCATGAGAATGACTATACAGTACTTTCTAAAAGGCACAGAAGCATCTTGGAGATCTCTGAAAGTCTCCAAAGAACTCTAAGAGCTAAAAAAAAGAAGTTCCAGAAATAGAAGTTTGGAAGTTCCCTGACAGTTGGGGTTGGGGTCCCCCCCAGATGTAAGTGGAGAGCAGGGAGGGGGGGCAAAAGAAAATGACTGGGTTGTGACACCCGCTTTCTTCTGATGCTGAGGTGCCTTCTGCACCTCAGCTGCTACCTCTTGCTCCCTATTGTTGTAGGCCATGTCTCAAGCCTTGAGGTGTTTTGCCTCAGTCTGCTCTTCTAGTGACAACAGATGCCTCTTTAGGGCATTCACAAAAGTCTTGATGGTATTATTGTTACGCTGCTGCAGCATAACAATTTCATTTAACAGCCCAGTCATGACTACTTGGGCAACAGGATCTCTCAAGAACAAAGATTCTGGTGGCACTCTCTGGCCAGCGGACACCAAATGTCTCCAGACTGCTTCAACTTGAGGATCCAGGACCTCCAAAGGTGTTGCTACCTTCTTTCCCTTTCCCTTCTCCACATATGAAATGCACTGTGGAGATGGCACGTGCTTGGGCAAGGGAGACCACCAACAAGGGGGTGTTTGAAGTCTGGGTGGACCTTGCACCAGCCCTTGCAATGCAGGCTTGTCTCACTTGTGCCCTATGAGTTTGCATGGTGCTCCTCCACGTGCTGGGTAACTCCTCAGAGGCGATTGCCTCTGGTCTCTCCTGTATGCCTTGGTGAGATGGCATGTTGTCTTGTTGTCATTGAGGTTTGGCTACCTTGACTCTTCCTTGCGGAGGTCATGACAAATCCTTGTTGACTTCCATTGGTGCTACCTGTGGTGTGATTAGTGCCTGATTATCTGAGAAGATCATACTTGCACTCTGGGTCTGCGCCTGTGGAAACAGCATTGGCATACCCCACATCACCTGCAGCTGATCCATCCACTGTCCAGGACCAGTCAGTCCTGAAAAATACAGTACTGGTATGAATTGCAGATAAAATTGTTGTTGTCCAAATTGAGCAGAAGGCTGCCCAAACTGGAACATCATTGGGTACAATGCCACACTTGGCATCATCATTGATGGTGGCTGTGGTTGTTGTTGTGGGGGCAGTTCTCCCCCTTCTCCAGAACCCTGTGGGTTCTGAGGCTATGATTGAGGCATCGTACCTTGAGATGAGTATGATATTTTTTACAGATGTTGTTGTTGTTGATGAGAGAAAAAAAAAAATTCTTATGATCTGATCAAATAGATCTGCATCTTTGATCTGTACTATTTGATCAGATGGCATCTTATCCATCTTATCTGTACAGATCATGGTTGATCTGATTATAATCTTATCATAATTGGATAAGACAGGAGATCTGATCTTCATCAGATTTGGCTTACTCAGATTAAGCATGTGAGTGCTTAGCAAGCTGACTTGGGCATTTGATGCCCTGCAGCTCTAAGTATTGATCCAAAGCTGCAAGCTTTAAACAAGTCTGATATGACTCCTACGTTGTATTACCAGCACTCCATTGCACCTCAAATTTGAGGTGCGTTCTATTCTGCCATTGATGGCCCAGAATCTCCTCAACAAACCATTCCTGTTCATTACTGGTGCCAAAGTCATAAGTTTTGGGTATCATCCAATTTGGGAACATGACATCATTGTTTGCATTGTATCATCTGAGCAATAATACATGGAACTTGAATACAATGCGTCTAGCTTGTAGAGCTGCAGGTAGCTCTAGTACATAGTTTGATGTACTTGGTTTCGCAACCAAGATCTTGTAGGATCCAATGTACTTTGGACACAACTTCTTTGCCCTCCCCTTTGGGAGGTTAAAGTTCTCAATCAATAGGTATACTAGCATGCCAGGCGTTAGTTCAGGCTCATCACTCTGCCTATCATTTGCATGTTGTGCCTGTATAACATGCACTGCAATGATTGCATCATGCGTGTTGGCCAGATTCTCTAATGCTTTTCAGACAAAGTCCTTTACACCTTTGTGAATGACCTCATCCCCTCTGAGCTCTCACAGCATGAAGGGCATGTAACCTCCATTGAGTTCAAACAGTGTGTATTTTGTGGTCTCCGACACACTTGCATTTATAGCAAACAGTGTTGAGGCTCTTGGAGTAGAAGGCAATGGGGTGCCACTTACTGTCCTCCAAGGACTTCTGGGAGAGGACTCCACCGATGGCAAAGTTGGAGCTGTCCACCTTGACTCATAAGGGCCAGTCATTGTTGGGGAAGAGCAAAACAGGCTTAGAGGTGATGGCAGACTTCAAGGTGTCAAAGGCCTGCTGTTCCACATTTCTCCAAGCCCAGACAATGTCCTTTCCAATGAGGTCAAAGAGGGGGCAAGCATGGTGGGAGAAGTCCTGGATGAACCGCCGGTAGAAGTTGGTGAACTCCAAGAAAGCCTGTACTTCCTTCTTGATCCAGAGTTCTGGCTACTGTGTGATACTGGCCACCTTCACTGAGCCCATCTCTGCCATGCCATGGAAGATGATGAGTCCAAGGTACTCAATGCAGGTCTGCTCAAACTCACACTCCTCCAGCTTGAGGTAGAGCTGGTGTTGACAGAGATGGTCCAAGACGACTCATGTGATCCAGCAATATTCCTCTAATGTCTTGGTGTAGATGAGAATGTTGTCAAGATACACGCAGACCACGCTGTTGGCTATGAGGTCCTGGAATATGTTGTTCATCATGGTCTCCCCTGGATGGGCTTTGAACCATGCATACGCCAATTAGAGAACAAGTCAGTCAATAACTTTGTCAACTGTATGCAGAAGGCACAGGAGGAGGTGAAGGCCATGTTAACCAAGGCAAAGGACAACATGGCCTGGTACTACAATTGAGGATGGACTCTGGCTCCTCAGTATAAGCCCAGGGACCACGTTTACTTAAATGCCTCTAACATTGCAACCACTCGACCCTCATAGAAGCTCTTGCATTGGCAACTACATGGTAGGACCCCTTGCTTACCAGCTCCAATTGCCTGTTGGCATGTGTCAACTGCACTCAGTCCTCAATGTGATCAAGCTCTTGCCTGCCCTGGACAATCCCATCCCTGGCCAACAAGCTCCTCCTCTGCCATCCCTCCCATTCTTGCCGGCAACAGAGCAGAGTACAAGATAGAGAAGATTCTGGACAGCCACCTATTCTGGTGGAAACTACAGTACAAGATCAAGTGGAAGGGCTATGGTATAGGGGGGCCCACCAAAAATGTTCATGCACCTATCCTTGTCCAGGACTTCCACTACAAAAGACAACTCTTGGGAGCCCACTGGAAATGTTCATGTGTCTGCCCTTCAAGACTTCCACCGCAACCACCCTGGGGCATCCTGAGTCATCTGTGGCTTCTACCCTGTTTCTCTGACTGACCATGCTGTCTACAATCTGTTCTACTCAGTGTGTCAAGATGCCACGCTCTAGAGGGTGGGGGGGTGATGTTAGGGGATTTCCATTTTCAAAACTTTCATTTTTGGAACTCTGGAGTTCTCCAGGGATCTCTGGAGATCTCCAGGACGTTCCCATGCCTTCCAGAAAGTACTGCATAGTTGTTTCCATGCCTCTGCTACCCATGCTGATGCACTGCACTGCGGCAGAGAAATCCTTAGACTTGTTCTCTTCAGATTTCTTTCTGCCAGGTAATTAGTTATCTTTCCTGTTGTATGTACTGTCTAATAAACTTTGGATTTCCTTCTGCCAGTTGTGTGACTTGGCCGCAACCTCCAGAAGTCACCCTTACAGCAGCTAGGCAATAGATCCTAGCTGGAAAATTCAAAAAAATGTAACACAAGTTACAATTTGTAGAGCTTAGAGTTCAGACTGTACTGAATCAGACTAGTCTTGGTCTATTGACAATGTAGTCTAAAACAAAAATAAGCTGATTATCTCAGCTGTAAGTACTAAATATTTATAAAATAATAATAATAATGTAAAATAATGTTCATATAGGTGCTGTAGGTGCCAGTCCACTACACAGGCAGAGGAGACCTTCTGAGTGTATATGCTGGATAATGAAGGTTGGAACATGACTCACAACCTTCACCAATGTCAAGTGGTTATAAAAAGCAACAGGGAGTGGGAACTGCTCAGAGTCAGATTGGTGGACGGGGTGTAGACATAAAAGAGGCTCCACATCATAGATATGAATGGGAACTGGAGACAGTCCCACTTTCAGTTTGAGGAAGAATGATAGGAGAAACCCAGCACTGAAGGCAGAAAGGCAGAAAAAATGCTGCCACAGCCAAATCAGGACCCCAAAGGGGATATTAGAGGAGCAACAAAGGATAAGTCAGAAGGAAGAGTGGAAGGAATGGAGCACCCACTGCAGCAATGCTAGAATAGCCAGCAACATAAAGTAACAGGCCAGCAGGGAAGCAGAAACAGATGATGGAAGAAAGAAGAAGAAATTGCTTAGAGAAAACAGGGTTAACACTGTTCATTGGTGTCCTATAAATACTGTACCATACCACAAAAATAAAGACAACTTTTTTCCTCAGTAACAGGTGAGAGTCCATGATTCAGACTTAAAATCAGCACAGATCAATTCTGCCACATTTCTATACTTTCTGTCTTTGTTTCCAGCAGTGTTCAACAACTTTCTGCCAGCATCCTGCAACTTTCTACCAGCGTCCTGTAACTTTCCACCAGAAACCTTTAGGCTTTCCACCACCAACTTACAAACTCCAAGTCGCAATGCCTGTGGTTAGAGTTGGCAATCATCCATGCAATACTAGGTGGTTATCCTCAAGGGATTCTTTGCTAACTACTTATCCCATCTATAGCATTTCAACTAGTTTATAAAGACTCAAAAACAGTTAAATTCTGCATATAGGAAGATAGTGATCCTATTATTGCATTTGATTATGCATACCACATTTATTGGAGAACCCTCTTTGGATTTGCATTATGCTGTGCTTTCTGCACAAACAGCACAGATAAAACCACCATTGTCCATCAGCTAGCACTCATACTTGCATGACCAGGACTCTACCAAGAGGCTCTTGCCTTGTTTAACAAAATGCTCTCTACCACAGCTTTCACTCCTCAACAGAGAGACAAAGTTACTCTGCAACAATTCCATGTACTTGATGACCAAATAGGCAACCTCTTGGATAATGACATGGTGCATGATCTATTGCACAACTAGATCCTGTTCTGGGTGGACCACACCTGCACCTATGGCATGGTGTATCTGGAGCAGCAGTTCCACTACCCTACAATGTCATTAGACATCTTCAGAAAGATTGACAATGAGCACTTACAGTGCTTATCTATATATAGCACCCCTCCAGCCATCCTGCAATAGGATGGATGGAGAGAAATGACCAAGGAGGATTACTACCACCTTCTGTTCAAACATAACAAGGAGTGTGTCTATCAAGAATCACCTGAGGCAATAGGCCTCTATTAATACATTGGAATGGACCCAAACATGGGTCCTCTCTGGAAAAGGACATGGTATGCTGCCACCATCACTTTGTGTGACTAACATCACAGTGACTGAGACTGATATGGCAGATCCACCTGCAGAGAGTTGACAGACTCCACCACCTCAACAGTCAGACTCTCAGAACCCCATGACTAACATTGCAATGGGTAATGTAACAATGACAAGTGAGACAGGAGGGGTTGCGGAGTCCAGCAACACTCAGGAGTAACACTTGCATTCAATTACCAATAGGTAACAGAAGAGAGGAGACAGGGAAATAAGAAAAATGATAAGTAGGAGATGTAGTTAATACCAAGACTAAGGACCAACTAAGGGGCTGAAGCCTTATATACTCAGGAAAAGCTAGGGGTGCACAAGCATGAGCTCTAAAGTGGGCAGAGTACCTGTTTTAGAGTTGGAGCATTAGTCCAGATGGGGAAGGAAGGTGATGAGCCATTGATGTGTGATGTGGGGGTGGGGGAGGTTGTGTGCACAGGCAGATTTGGAGGGCAAGCAGTTGTACTAGAGGTCAGGGCCAAGCAGAGTGGTTGTAGGTGAAGCAGAGATGAGCAAGAAATGAGTGAGTCATGACAGCTGTAGTAGCAGAAGTACATGCCCTGAGCCCTGGAAGTTTTTCTGACAGTAACACCATCTATTCCTCAATCAAGTGCATTTGTCTTGCTAATTTAACAAAAACATTGAAACTCTTTACTTTCTTGCCTCCATACAAAAAGAATCATTGGTGGTGCAAAGTGTGTTTAGATGCTGGACATGATAGATTTGATTATCCTAGTATGAGGCAGCAGTATTGCTGTAGTGGAGTGGTGCCTCAAGCGCCTCATTTTATTATTATTATTATTTCTGATATTAACATTAATATTAGTTATCTACAAATACATACACTACAGCTGATATAATCAGCTTACTTTTTGTTTATACTACATAGTCAATAGACCAGACTGGTCTGATTCTGTGTAGTGTGAACACTAGTAACTTCCATTACATTTTTTTGAATCTTCCAGCTAGGATCCATTGCCTAGCCACTAATATTGGACAATTGGAATATCTGACTGAACTCAATCAGCTTCTCAAGCTTTGCACACAGCAACACCATGCAAATTTTAGATAGAGAATACCCAATGAGCAATCCTATTCCTACAACTGTCAGGTTCCGCTGACCCAGGGGCTCAGCAATTCTGGGCAAGGCCTTACCAAGCGTACTCGGACAGCTACGGACACGCCAGGACCTAGAGAGGGCCGGAGGAAGGCGCCGGGATGAGGTGACGTGCACCGGGAGCGTAGGGGGATCAGACAAAGTGTTCTGGGGTTGGCGCGAGCAAGGGGCGAGCGCTGGATGAGAAGGTTCTATTGGAGGAAGTTCGGGTTAGACGGCACGACGGGTGGCGTGCCGGCGGCGGACTATCCAGGGAAATCAAGGGACTGATAGGCGAATAGGCAGTTTAGAGTTGGACAGGTGTGGAACCAAACTCAGGGGAGTGGAGAATGTGGGCTGGATAAGATAAGAGATCGGAATACAAGAAGGGAAGGGAAGAAGAAACTCGAGGCAGAGACAAGGACGAAGGAAAGAGACGGATGAGCAAAGGAGATGGAATTAAGAGAGTAAATAGAGACAGGGACAGGTACGAGACGAGAGAGTAGAGACGAATACGGACTATAGGAACAGAGACGAGTACAAGACTATAGAGTGGAGACGAGTATGAGGCAAAGTTACAAGGCCGGAGCGATACGAGAGGAAAACCGGAGAGTATGGGCAATATCAAGACTACCGTACTTAGTGCTACGGGGGGGGGCTTATATACTGACTACACGATGAGGCAGGTCCGGGGTCCCGGTTCTGGGTCTGGGGGCTGCTCCGGGGCTCTGGTGGTGTCCCGGAGCGCCTAGGAGGACAAAGGAAAACCGTGGGTGTTGGATGGGAGTGGCGCTGTTGCTTTGGGAGTCGCAGTGGCGCCGCACGAGGGAGGACGTGGCGTGACAAGAGGACGCAATGAGGCATGATGCAGGAGTTGATGCGGGACGAAGCATGATGCGTGGGTTGATGTGCAGGGCGATGCATGATGCGCAGCATGATGTGCGGCATGATGCATGGCATGAAGCGATCATGCATGATGCATTGAATGATGCGTGATGCATCGGATGTTGTGTGGGTCGCCGTGCTGTCGCGCCAGGAATCCCCAGGGGTCGTCAGTAGTGTCCGTGGGGTGTCCAGGGGGAACGTCAGGGTCAACCGGGGTATGACGTGATGACCGTGTTGGGTGTTCGTGGAGTTCATCCTGAGTTGAGGTCGTGCGAGGGGTGTTTGCCAGGGTGTGTGGTGTGGTCCCGGGCCCGGGGCTCAGACCTGGGGGTGGGTCATGACATTACCCCCCCTCTGGCGTTGAGACCCTTCGAGATGGCGATCGGTCGTGGCGGTGCGGCTTCTCCATGGGAGCTGAACTAGAAGCTTGATGGCCATCACAAAGCCCCATGGTATCAAGAAAACCAGAGAAAAAATTCTGAGTTCCCTGACCTTTCTTTCCTGACCATGTCGTTTCCAGCTCCCCTCTCTCCCTCCCCGACCCCTCCTCCTCCCGGCAAGAATCGCGTAGAGGTGTGGGAGGCTTATGAAGCACGCCGGGCTCCTCATGACCGGCGCTGGGAGGAGCAGGCCTTGGACGAGCTCGCCCGTCAGCGTAAGTCCCCAAGTTTGCTCTGGCTGCCGACTGACCCCGGTGTAGAGGTGGGAGAATCTTCGGCGGGGCCTTCGGGTGCCCCTCAGAGCGGTTGTTGCACTTACGTGCTCCCTCCCCATCCACAGGTAGTGATTTGAGTGCCGGTCCCCCTGTGTCGACTTCTCGCGTTGCGCGGCCCGCCCTTGCCCCCGGAAATATCCAGGTGGTACCAGAGGCGCAACGGGTCCCTCAGGCCCAGGTGACCCCCCAGCGGTTCGCGGAGGCGGTGGGGCGCGCCCGGGGTCCCTCTTCCATGGACTGGTGTCATGCTCAGGGGCCGGTAAGTTGTCCTGTTTCTTCGCCTTCTCCGGTGTTGACCCCCCTAGTGCATGTTCTGTGCTCGCCGCGGGGATGTGTGCGGGTTCACCCCCCAGGAGCCCGGGTCACAGCGGGATTCATCAGTGTGCGACGCGTGTCATACTCGTCACGAGCGGTGCTCCATTGCGTGGTTCTGGCGTGCGACCTGTGTGGCGCAGGAGGAGGGTTGGGATGTTGAATGAGTTGAGAGCCAGATGGCGCAGGCAGCGAGGGTTCCTTCTGGGACAAGGGCAAGACCGGCGCAAGCAGGGGGCTCAAAGGCGGGGCTGTTGCGGCCGCGGCGCATCAGGGCGGTGTCTCCAAAGGATGAGGGGGTTAGTAGCAGTGGCGAGGAGTCGGAGCGGCAACCGGAGGGGAAGGTGGGGCCCCCGCGAGGAGGGCGGCGAATGGTTGTGGGCGCCCCCGCCCCTAGGGATAAGGGTAAGCGGCGGGCGTCCCCCTCCCCCGGGACTGGGCTGAGCCAGCCCTCCAAACATCCCCGGCGCTCGGCTTCTCCGGTGGTGGGGCCTTCTCGTCCCCACGTCTACTCTCCGCAGTTGGGGCGGCTGCTTGACCACCCCCAGGTTGTGGCCGACTGGGTGCTGTCGGCAGCAAATCTGAATTTGCGCCGCAGGCTGGAGTTGGTGATGGGGAGGTTGGCACAGCACAAGGCGGAGTTGGTCGAGGTACGGGCGGAGTGCGACGAAGCGCAGCGGGATCGTCAAGCGGCAGTCGAGATATTGAACGCGCAGACCTGTGAGGTGCAGGATCTTCAGGGGAGGCTCAGGCAGGAGATGGAGTGGTCGTTGGCGGCGAGGGCAGTAGGTGCCCAGGGAGCGGTGCAGGGGCAGGGCACGTCAGGTGCAGAGGGAGAGCAGCTGCAGCGGCTGGTGCGGGAGGTCTGCGAGGCTTGGGGATTGGGGGAGTTGGCGTGGAGGCGGCGGGACTGGTTGATGGAGGAGGCCGCCATGGGGCGAGCGGCGGTTATGTGTGCGTGATTGGATTTTCTCCTCCCAGAGTACTGACTGGTTGTCCTTAGGATGGGTCCACGAGCATCGCGTGTTGCTCGACGGGGCTTTGGCGGCTCAGGCCTCCATTAGGGACGGTCTGGGCCAGATGCCTTTCGACCTCCCTCCGGAGCTCGAGCAGGGGGTTGCGCAACTGGACTCCCTGTTGGTGGGGCATCGCCGGAGGAACGCCTTGCCCCCCGGGTCGTGGCTCGAGGTCGCCACCAATGCGGGAGAGGACTTGCCGCGCCACGAGGACAACATGGCAGCGCTCGTACTGCAGATGGAGGGGGCGCTGGCGATTGAGGACGCGGGGTGGCCGAGGGATGTACTGGAGCAGGAGGGAAACGAGGGTTAAGGAGAGGAATGGAGCAGGGCAGTCGCGGGGGAAGGTGGGACGTTCGCGGGAGGGGGCAGAGGGGGCCAGAGGGTTTTGGATTGAGTGTTGTCTTGAGCCACGGCTGAGCCGCTTTTCCTCGTGTCTTATACTTGTACTTGTAGTCTTGTGTGTGTATTCGTGCCGGATCGTCGATAGCCAAATCCAGCCGTTTCTTGGCCCGTTATCTGTCGAGAATCTTTCTTAGTAATGGGGAAGGAGGGCAAAAGGAGACGTAGGGGTCTTGGTGGGAGTTGAATCCCTGATGAATCCAGAGGCGGGGGTTACGCCCTCTAAGGCCATCTGTGAAGTCTAGTCCCGGGAATCCCGGGGTTTGGAGGGGTGTTGCCGGTGGAAGTCCCGGAGTTTGGCGGGGGCGTCGGTGAGGTGTTTTTGGGGTTCCCAGGTGTCGTCCTTGGGGCCGTATCCTTTCCAGCGTATCAGGTACTGGGGGTGGCCTCAGGCGAGCCGGGAGTCGAGGACCTGGTCAACTTCGTATTGATTTTCTCCTTCGATTTTGACGGGCGGAGGTTTGTTGGGTCGTTGACCGAGGAAAGAGTCTGGGGCATGTCGTTCGAGGAGGCGTACGTGGAATACGGGGTGGAGTCCCTTGAGGCCCAGGGGTAGGTCGAGCTTGTAGGCGTGCGAGGAGACCTTGCGGAGAATTTTGAAGGGTCCTAGTTGTTTGTGGTCGAGCTTTACCAAAGGGCGTCGGGTTTTGAGGTTGCGTCGGTCAAGCCACACGAGGGTGCCTGGGGTCCAGTCGGGCATAGGTTCGCGGTGAGCATCAGCGTGTTTGGCGTACGCTTTATTGGCGATGTTGATTTCGTCCCAGAGAAACTGGTGGAGCTCCCGGAGGTCGTGGGTGACTTCGTGCGCAGCGTGCGAGGGGATGTTTTTGAGCGAGAGGGTGAGTCGGGGGTGATAGCCTTTGTTGGCGAAGAAGGGGGATACTCCGGTGGCGGAGTGCGGGGTGTTGTTATAAGTGAATTCGGCTAGGGGTAGGTCAGAACGCCAGTCGTCCTGGAGGTAGTTGACGTAGAGGCGGAGGTACTGTTCCAAGGTCTGGTTGACCCGCTTGGTCTGGCCGTCGGTCTCCAGGTGATAGGCAATGGAGAGGTTCGTTTTGACGTCGAGGGCCTTGCACAGAGACTGCCAGAACCGGGAGGTGAACAGGGGGCCCCGGTCGGAGATGATGTTGTCCGGGAGCCCGTGCTTGGAGAAGACGTGCTCAAGGAAGAGTTTGGCGAATTCCGGGGCGTCGTCGGTGGTGCGGCAGGGGACAAAGATGGCTTGCTTGGTGAGACGACAGACTATGACAAGGATGGCGTTATACCCTTCTGACTCCGGAAGCTCGACAATGTGGTCCATGGAGATAGAGGACCAGGGGCGGCGTCCCACGGGGAGGGGCTTCAGGAGACCATAAGGGCGATGGCAGGGAACCTTGGCCCGGAGACAGGATTCGCAGGCTCTGACGTAGCGGGCGACGTCCTCCTTCAAGCCGGGCCAGAAGTACATGCGGGAGATGAGTTGGTATGTCTTTCAAATCCCAGAGTGGCCTCGCAGTTTGTGGTC
>QLOM01000008.1:0-16188 GCA_003313785.1 Termitomyces sp. MG148
ATTCCACAGACTGCCTATATATACTACATCAGTGGCTGTGCTATTACTAATACTGTTTACTAATTGGGCCCCGGTATGTAAAAGAGTATGACTAACAATAATTGATGCTGAGTAAGGTCCAAGCATATAATTTTGAACCTTTTATTCCAGAGCAAATTTGCATTCTTGTATGTAACAATCTAAGGCATCAATATGCTCTGAAATAGTGTTTGCATCTTAGTGAGTCAGAATCAAGCAACAAAAAATGGCCAATAAATTAGCTCAGACTTTGTTAAGATAATTTTGGGCTTGCACGGCAAGTGTCATCAACTCTTTGCAATGCAAAGAAAAATTGATAAAAAAGAGAAGGTTCTAAGGATCAGAGGCTGCAGCAAAAAAAAGCAAAGCTATCAAACAGCAAAATAGGAGGGAGTAGCTTTTGGTAGACCTACTGGGCCTAGCCTTTGAGGAAAAAACTGGAGATGTGCCATCAAAAAGAAGGCTGACAAATGTTTGATTGAAGAGGCATCATAAAAAAAAAGACGTGAGACACAGGAAGCAGAATGGAGAGAGAGGGGCTGGTATGAGGCAAGATGCTAACTGCCAAAGAAGTAACTAACTGGAGCCAAACCTTGTTCTAGTGGAGTGACCAACAATTCACCAGTAAGTCCTAAGCAAGACAGGCATGCATCCACTACACACCTTTTTGTCAATGTTCTTCCTACTACTCCAGAAACAGAGCTAACCCTTTGACTATGGCATGATCATTATTAAGCAACAAAGAGGCAGCTATTGCCAAATCCAAGATGTAATTGACAAAGCGCACAAAATCAGCAGAAGCATTAGTATCAATCAAAAGCATAGAACAACAATGAAAAAGCAAGGACCTGTTGCGCTACAAGCAAGTAATAGCTTATAAAAGGGCAATATGCATGGAAACGCAGCCAAGGATGACCAACTTTGAGAAGAGACTCCTTTATGCCACCTTTTAGCATGGAAATCTATTAATAAAAAATGATCAAGTATATAGACTCTCAGCTGAGAACAAAAAACAAATGGCCAACATCAAATATAAATTATTTATAAAACAAGTATATAAGATAATTTAATTACGTCCTCATCACTGCCACAAGACAATTGAGAGGATTGTCTAGAGAAGTAGTACAGAAATCAGCTGTCATGGCAAAGAGACAATATTGAATATCTCCTTCTAAAGCCAAATTACATTCTTGAAGATATCAAGAAAGAGAATTTAACTAATCAATCAATATGTCCTGATTATGGCAAACAAAGGCAAAGCATCAAAAGCTTAACAAAAGTTTTGCATAAGCAGAATCAAAGTGTTCATGAGCCTGAAAAGTCAAAGCAAACAAATAAGCATGATCATTGAAAAATTGATGGGGTATGAAAAGTCTGCAAAAAGCCACTAGAGGGAAGATGAAGAAAGATTCAGTGAATGAAGATGCTTGAAAGAAAAAATAAGAACTGGGAAGAGACAAGCAAAGCTAGCATTGCAAATATACTACTAACAAATAAGCCTCTCGAGAAGAGTTGTCACTTAGAATAGATGGCAGGGCTGTAAATGCAACTAAAACAGGGGTGATACAACAGAAGAGGAACGGTAAACAGAGCCAACAAAAAGGGCTGTCTATGACACAGATAGAGAAGCAAAAGAGCTAGCAATCTAAGGGACAGATCTCAGTTAAAAGAGCGGAACTGGATAGAAAGCTGAGATCATAATCAGACAGAGCAAGAATGCTTGACAATTAAATAAATGGCAGGAATCTCTGGAAATAACAATAAAAATTAAAAATAATAATAAATAAATAAAGTCTGGAAATAACTGTGCTTGCCAAAATCAGCTAGAAGTCCGAAGGAAGAAGGATCAAGCAGAGGGAAAAGAGTCAAGGAGGAAAGTTTAGCCAATAGAACCATGCGGAAAAAAATGCACACAAAAAGCATGACTAACTGGTCTGTGCGCAGCTGAAACAAGTATAAAAGCAAGGGGAAAACAAGAAAACAGCAAGAAATCATCAGATTAGACTCCAGGTCCCCAGTGAGTGGATTTCTTAAGTCAACTCTTTTGAGAACACCTCTAAGACTTCAGACACATTATAATGGAGCACTTCATTATATATATAAATATAAAACTTTAATAAAATTCATTAGAACAACTTAAAAGTACAGAAGTGACTATAAACTAAATCAATAAGCCCCCAGAACATTGAAGTGTACTAATGTGCATATCAGAGGCTACCATGGACAGAGCAGATAATGTCAGTATCAAACATTATTGAAATGTGAGTAGAGACTGAGGACAGTTCTAATTTCAGTTTAAAGAAAGATAATAAAAGCTTAGTGATGCTGAAGATAAAATGGCTCTAAAAATAACAAAATAGAAGCTCTAATATTAAGAGTAGTAATGATAGCGAGCTAAACTCTACAGCACAATAGATTAGAAGAGCAAGTGAGGAGCATGACATTTCAAACCAATGAATCAAGAAAGTAGTAACTACTCTTATTATAAAAAGAGAAACTGAGTAAATAGCAAAAACAATAATACCTACAGCAGCGATGGAGAAAAATCCACATCTAAGTAAGGAGCAATGAAATGAAGGCTCTATACATGGAACAGAAAGCAGAAAATAAAACAAAGAACAATATTGTCTGAGATGGGATGTTACTATTTGCCTTCCAAACTTACTATAAATACTATACTATAATTTAAAATAGCACAAAAACTTTTTTCTTAGTAATTCAAGAAATTTCACCATACAGATCTAAAATCCATTCAGCAATTTTTCAATAGCATTTAGCAACTTTCTGACAGTGTTTGCTTATTTTCTACTATTAATCTATAAATTCTGAATAACAGCAGCAGCTACTAGTGCTCAGCAATCAACAATATTAAGTGGTAATTTCTAAAAAGTCCTTTGTTTATTATTGATCACACTTATAGCATTTCAACTAAATCATGAAGGCTTAAAATATAGAGAAATAGTGATGCTATCATTGTGTTTACCACAACGCATTTCACAATGGAATATACTTTAGCATTGAGCAAGATCCTCATGCACATGACTTATGGACATGCAATTACATGGCCAAAGTGATTTTGCTTAGTGGCTCAGAGATGGCTTTAAGAAACCTGTACATCAACTACACATTGACATTGTTACCACTCCAGAATTACAAGGATTTTTCATCTCAAGTCAGACCCTTAAGCACTCACCTTACACTTGTCAACAAAAATGAGCTTCTCGACTATGATATGAATAACAAGATGATTGATCTCTTCTGAGTAGTAGGAAACTTACTAATTGCTTCTGTTTCTGACTTACCAATGACATAACTATTTTTCTGTATAGACTGCAGTGCAGTCTGATTGGAGGATATATAGCAAAGTAGCACATTTAATGCCTTGTTAAAGATTGTTTTAATTTTATTTTACATATATATAAATAATTAGTATTACAGCTGATTTAATCAGCTTATTTTTGTTTTACACTATATAGTCAATAGACTCAGATTAATCTAATTCTGTATAGTGTGAACTATAAGCTTTATAAACTGTAGCTTTTGTTATAAGAGCCTCTTTCCACCTTCATTAATAGCAAAGCTACTGAAACATTCATCAGTGACTGCCTTGTGTTCCTCCATTAAAACCTTGATCACTCCCTCAAACTTCAGCTCTTGGACAGTTATTTTGTATCTTCAAATTCCATCATCAAAACTAATACCCTCACTCTTAATAATGACTTGAAGTTCACCATCAACTTCCTTATTATGCAACCTCATGAATCAACCTCTATTGTTCTAGGACTGCCTTGGCTCTACAATGCCAACTCCAACATTGATTGGAGCACTCTCACTATAACATTCCCTTGTTCCAGAGTAGAGCTTGCTGCTGCTATATTTTTTGAACTACAGCTTTGCCACAATGACACTTCCATCCTATTGGTGTATCATGCCTACTCTTTCAGAGGAATACTTGAGGGCCAAGGCCAACTCCCCAAAGACATGCTTAGAAAAGAGTATACTATGCAAAGTAATTCCTTCTGAATATTATGAGTTTGCTGATGTATTCTTCAAGAGCAGCACTCAAGAACTCCTTTCTTACTGGTTCTACAACTACAAAATTGGCTTCAAAGAAGGCACCTCACCTCCTTTCAGATGGGTTTACAACGTGTTGGAGATCAAACTACGAGCTTTCAAGAATCACCTTAACAAAATGCTTGGTAAATAATTCATCTGCTCTTCAATCTCCACTACTAGAGCCTTAATACTATTTGTCAAGAAAAAAGATGGCTCTTTCTGCCTCTGCATCTACTAGAGATTCAACAAGGTTACTAAGAAGAACCAATACTTCTTGCTTTTTATCAAAGACCTTGTTGACTGACTCTGCAATGTTAAGGTCTATATTAAGATCGACTTATATTTTGGCTACAACAATGTTTGAATAGCTCCAGGACATGAGTAGAAAACAGCATTTCAAACATAGTATGGTTTCTTCAAGTACTTAGTTATGCAATTTGAGATGACTAATTCTCCCACCACATTCTAATACTTCATGAATAATATCTTTCATGACATGAACAATGTGTTTGTCATTCTATATCTAAACAACATCCTTGTTTACTCAAACTTGCTGAAAGAACATCAAAACTACATTTTCCATGTCTGTCAGAAGACCAGTCTCCAGACTGCATCCAACCCTATTCCAAGCTTAGTCCGACGATGTGCCTATTCCTAGCAGATCCAACCAGCCACTTGGCCCACCCTTTTCCCTTCCATCTTGTAGTAGTCAGCTTTGATGAGTCAATCTCTGGAGCTCATGATTTTTTTTTCTTGTGTTCTCCATTTGCACATTCATTGGATAAAGACCACTGAATACTTGTATAATTCTTTATCTTTTTATCTCCTTTGAATACTTTCTGTAAGTCTTTTTAGTTATTTGTCTCATCTCCTGCATTAATAAGTATGTATGTGTTAGTGTCTGCTGTCCATGCTTGTGTTATGTAATTCTGTTCTTCTTGGCAATACTTTTAGTGTCTTCTTTGGTGAACTTCTTCCAAGAAGTTAGTGCATAGTTAGTATATTTCTGCCACTCCTCATTCTGTATTATAAAGTCGCCTTCATTTTCTTCTCTTTCTCTTGTGGCTGACCTGATTTTGTTTGCCATAGTTCCTCCTCTTGTTTTGCCACTTTATGTCTTTGCTATTGCTTGTATCTGCACTTTTGTTAGCCTAGCTAACCATTTCTTAAAGGCTGCTTTTATTTTTTTTGTCTTCTTCAAAAAACAATCATGTTTTGATCAATAGTCTTGCTACTTTGCTCAAAGTGTGAGAAGAATGGCAGCTGAAGAAAGTCTTTTGATCACGCTTCTGTGTTACTCAGTGCTTCTTTGTAAAATGCTGTTTCTACTATAGCTACAACAAATCCTAGTCATAGATGGTAGTGTCTACCATTGTAAGCTGTGTTTTTTTTTATTTCTTCTTACTATTTTACTAAGCAGCGCAGTGTATTGCTGTTACCAAGAACAATGCCTTGTTGCAGAGCCAGTTTTTTTATTTGCTCTCTGTTCTTTCTTTCATCTCTTTTTCATTGCTAACTACTGTATTCATCGCTCTTTTTCTTTTTTCAGACTAGCAGAACCATTATTTCTGAGTAATTTATATTCTCATTGCATTGTTTCCTGTTTTTATAATGAGGTTTCTGCTTAACAACTATGCTTCTTTACTTTTCATGGTTCCAATGATCAGCAGCATATTTTTGCTAGTCTCTCTTTTCCAATTGACTTTCTTTGAGATCATGCTACTTTGTTCCACATTACCGAGCTTGCTCTTGAGCACTTGGATATTGTTTGCTTCAAAGTCCAGTCTTGTTTCTGTCAGCTTATATTGTCATGTCATGAGTTGTCTTTTTATAATGAGCAGCATAGTGCATTAGTGCATTATTTACAAGAGTGCAATAGCACTTTGGAATAGGAGCTTATAGACCACTTGCTCAATGAAATCTAACCTGCTTATATTGATTCTTCTATGCAGTCACATTCTTCGTCTTCTAAATATCTATAGCTTGTATCTGCAATTTTGTATGATCTTGTTTCAGAATATATAGCTTTTACATTTGTTCATTGAATATTTTCTTTTAATGGTCTTCTGTCAATCTATGCTTCTTTTTAAATAAAGGATCTAATAGTTGCATACTAAGTTAAGCAGACTGATGTCAAAGTTCAAATGCTTTTCATGTTTCAGAAGCAACTCTGGCCTTGTAGTTAGTTACTATCTCCTGCTTTATATATATGTGGCTCTCATGTCTCAGAATGCAGTATGTTTTCTTCACCTAACTCTTTTATTTCCTAAGTTGCAATCCTTTATGTATGCACTTTTGTTCATATAATGGATACCCTTCTGAATGTGTTTGTTGGTACCGCTGCTACCACTGACTATAACCAGAAGATTATCACAGGTTTATCTGCTGTGCTTATCGTCTGAGATAAAGTTTAGCTCCTTGACATTGCCTGGCCTCATTATACTGAAGCACAGTGGCTAGTCATTGAGCAATGGCTCTTTCATCTGCAAGAACTGTGGTCAGACATCATTGGCAATACCATCGTACATTGGCTTCCTTTTCTATCCTATTGCAAGGTTGACTTTTTTTAACTATAAGCAATTGCTATTTTAAAGCAGCTGTCTTTACTTGATAGGACCACTTATCAATCATTGCCTTGCTCTGCTTCAAGGCCTTCTGTTTCAGCTGACTTTCCTAATTTGCATTCTTTGTCTATCCTATTATGAATACTTTCCATCTCTCTTTACCAGAATTTTTTTATCTTATTTATTGTGCTGTTTCATTCTTTTTTTTCTTTTTTTACTTGGTTTTCTCAATTTTATAGTAAGTTTCTTGTTGCTGTTTGTTGCTCTTTACTTTGGTTTTACTTTGTTGCTCAGGCATGCTCACTGTTGTTTCATAGTGCTATGGATTGACAGTAGCTTCCTGCTAGCCTTTTTTTCTCTGTGAAATTCTAACAGAGTCATATTGGGCTCTAACATCTCCAAAATCAAGCACATGTTTTTGCTGATGCCATTTGAGTAGATGCCAAAGCAGCTCTTCAATGATTGGTACTTACTTGTTAAGATGTCAATATTGTTGCAATCCACATAAATGCCTTCATTTGGTATCAACAAGAGTGTAATAACACTCTCTTGTGGCAGAATGCTAACCTTTTCAACATTTCTGCTGATGCTCCTTCTTTGCCATACATAGCACCTGCTTTGTTCATTGTAAAGTAGTGAGTAGCTCTTCTTCAACATGTCATAAATTTTTCAATTAGAAATTTTTCTTCTTTGTTTTTTCTTTTTTAATTTTATTTTATACTTATTTATTGGTATGTAGTATTCCATTTTGTCTGCTCAGTTGTTTTTGCTAGGTGAAGCCAGTTGTTTTGCCTTCTTGAGTATCTTTGATAACTTTTTTTTTACTTTCTGAGCTTTGTCATAGCTAGTTTTTAGCACTTACTGTTTCAAATACAAGTGGTAGCTTTTATCATCTGTTTTTTGTTATACAACTTTCTCAATAAGAGGCCTATAGACATGGTGCGACCTTGTGAATGCTTTGATACTCTTGTTTTGGTTTTGCTCTTTATTTTCTATAAAAACCTGTTATTTTCCTACTTCTATCATACTATTCTGCATACTATCAAAACTTGTTGTTGATATTGCTCACTTTTTCAGAGAAGCTACATGTACTTTTTCACTAATCAATCTTCTACTGACCTCTATTTTGGTCTATGCTAACAACTTCCTGAATGATTGCAAAATTGTCAAAAATCTTGCTGTTCTTTACTAGACATGCACTTCTGGCAATAGCTTTGGCCTTGGTTGGCTTCAACTAAATCAGGTGCAGCATCTTCTTGTTGAACAGTAGAAGAGAAATCGTTGAGCTTCATAAGTGGCTTTATTTTGCAAGGCATTGCAAGCAGCTGATGCTTTAGGACTATTCCCTCTCACTTTATCACAAGCCTTTTCTTATAAAAAATGTTCTAGAGCCACAATAGCTCAGTTAGCACCATCATGGTCCTGAGGTGTGTAGTTCTCTCATGCCAAGTCTCTGGAGCAGTGGAGCATGGGTTCAAATCTGAAGGGAGTCATCTTCTCAGTTAGGTCCCCAGTCAGTCTCTGAAAACAGCCAGAGGCAATAGGCCGGCATTGTGTTAGGCCGAGTTTGTGCAGTCCTTTGGAGTCAACTTGGCAACTGGGGGCTCTTGCCATAGCGGTAGGCTGGAAAACACCTTAAACACCGGTTTAACTTACTTCAACGCTACCGTTACCACCAGCTCAAGCATTAATCAGTAGGAAGAACAGACCAGTTTGGCTGCCAATCTGAATATGAGCTACCAATGACATGCCTTACAATGAGTCATCTATTATCATCTTCTTTACTGAACAAAATAGTCCAATAGGCCTTCAAAGTCCTAGAAAAATTGGGAGAGACTGAGACAAATATAAAAAAACTGATGTGTTAGCAAGTACTGAGAGACTTGGGATCAGCCCATCAATTATAAGTATGGTGAGCCTCCGGGTTGTGCTGAAGAAAATAGTATAAGAAGAAGTTGAAGTTTCCATTAGACCAAGAAATACTGGAAGGGTAGAATGTCAATCAAAGCATGAGACCAGTTGGGCTGGCTTTCGAGCTCAAATTTGGCATAAGACCAACTTGCTCACTAAATGAGGCAGTTCATTCTGGGCATTTTGGAGGTGGAGATGGGGTTTAGTATTGTGGGACCTCAGCTGCAAGGCTAGGATGATGAGTGGATATAGGTCAAACCAGAGAAAAAACCTCAATAGCAAATAACTGGTGTGATTAAAACTAGAAGAGTTGCAGCTTCAGCTTAAAGACCCAAAAGTGGCACAAGCACATGTATATACTGTAGTGCCCCATAGACTATGCTCATGTATACAGCGCTGAAAATAAATCCCAAAAGGGTGTCAAACATAAGAAATGTTCTTCTTCTCTTATTTTAGTTTTTTTTAGTTCTTTAAAATATGTTTTTGATCTATTTGCTCTTTTTTTATTATCAATTTTGTAGTTTCATCTCAGGATCATTCCTTTTGTTTGCTGACTCTACATTCTTCTGACAATATTAAGCAGTTTTTGCTCTTTTTATTGTATTCTGTCAATTTTTGCTTTAGTCAAGGTCAGCTTCTTCATTAATGAAAACAGTGTTGTATCATAAAGAATGCTTTTGTGAGAATTGGGTGTGCTTGTCATTAACTAGTCATCACACATCATGATTTTCAGAAGTTTGATAATCAGTGTCTCATACTGCTTTAGTATAAGCAAGAGTGCAAACATGCTTTTAAATAGCAGTGTGCATGTTTGTCAAGTCATCAAGCTTTAACTTAACATCCTAGCAGTGAAAGAGGCCAAATGCATGGAGACTGTTGTTAAAGCCTGAAACCATCAAGGGAGTCTATCTCATGTAGGTTGCTAAGTGTCGAATCAATAGTAAGCGTTGCTAATATCTGAAACTATCCTGTGGACCTGTTCCATGTAAGTCGCTAAGCGTCAAAGTGATCTGATGTCGGATCTTTGAGAAGCACTGGATTTTGATAGGCATTGCTAAAGGCTCTGGCGTCGGTTATTACCTCACTCTATCTAATCTTGCCTCGCCTGCTCAGCTCAAATTGTAAAGCCTGTAACCTTCTCCACCTCACTTTCTTTAATTGACCTTGCTCCCCAGACTTATCCAAAACCCCACGCACTCACCCCTTGTCTTGTAGTTTGCCCTGGAGATCCTTCAAATGCTTGCACCCGTTCTGGAGCATAGCGTTTTACCCTCGGAGCCCTCGTAGGTCCTGAAATTGTACACCAGAGCTATTGTGTCTTCCCATAAGAGTCTTGCTCAGTGGACTGAGCCCCTGTAGTCAGCAAAACCTGACAATATCTGACTTTATGTCAACTTCATCTACTTCTATCCTTCTTTGATGCTCTCATACATCTCAGTCTTTAGCTGACAATACACAAATATGCTTCTTTGCTGAATTGGGACTCAGATTTATTACTGAGCAATACTTGAATGTATTAATAAAGATTCAAATTACAAATTTTTTATTCTGGCATGTTTTCTCTGTGCTTTGGTACTGATTGACAACACTGACACAATATTTTAGTTCTCATATCCATCACAATCCATCAGCAACTTATTTCGCCTTCAAAGAGTTTGATTTGTTCAATCGCTTCATCTTCAATCATTGGTCTATCTTTTTGAATCATCACAATGATCTGCAGTTGGATTGTTGATTCTATTTTTAGTACTTCTTTGAGATTCTGAGTCCTCAAATTCTGAGTCCTCAATCTTCTATAGCTACTCCAAATTGTTTTTCTGCTCTTTGATCACAATGAACTGCTCTGCTTTCTGGTGGGATCTATAACAACTTGCTACTATCATGCATGAGCTTGCATGCATTCAACAAAACTGTTGAATCAAGGCTAAGAAGATTTCTTGCATTTTGTTTTTATTGGTGAATTCAAAGACAAAAATGGCTAGCTTTGCCAGGTCTACCTTGACCCTCTAATGAATGCTTTCAAGCACTCACAAAGCTCTGGACTTTTAAGCATAATAAAAATACACTACATTCAATGATAGAAGATGAATGCAACTTTTGGTACAAGAAAAGTTTGCACCCTGCAATTGCAAACCTTATGAAAGATGACCTTACAAATGAATGAGCAGAGGCCTATGCACCAGAGCCTACAGATTAAGTCTGAGATAGAATCTTTGCATGAAATATGAAACTTGAACCAGACCATGCTATCTCCTTGCTTATACATGAAATTTGCAAAGAGTTTTTCAAAAACAATGATATTTCTGATGAGGATTGTGAATAAACAATGTCATTTATTGTCCTCCATACCATGCATAGATCACAGTCAATCATTTAATATTACTCTGACCTAAGATCAGCAATTTACTTCCTCAACAAATTCTTGGAGGATTTCAATATCTCAGAGGATGTCTATGACATGGGAGCATAGTAATGCAAAATGTAATCAGAGGGACTCCAATTAGTGTAGACAACTAAACTTTACTTTTGCAAGTTTGGTGAGGCTACAATACAAAAACACACACTTGTAATAAAGTTATAATTAGTTTTGATGGTTTTATTTTATTATTATGATAAACTTAAATAATCCACATAAAAAAGCTTTGAATACATTAAAAAAGTCTACTTTCTAGAGACTCTAAGCTACATAAATGGTTTATTCATTAGATTAATAAAGTTATGCTTTAGTTTAGATGAACTTAAGTTCACACAAATGTAGTGTATTAAAGCTGGTCTGAAATACTATAACTGATTGGCCTAAGAAGTCCATTTTTTGGAGACTTTGAGCTGCACAGGTATTTTTTTAGCTGGGTCTTCTTGGCTGGGTTCCCTTTTTCCTTTCTAATTTATACCTCTTTTTGCATGCATAGATCAGCGCATTATGTGTATCTGTTGGCCTTTGATGTATCCTGAGTATTGGCTAAAGTTTCAATCATCTGTGTGTAGTATTCAATTGAAAGTTTTGCTCTGGCTGCCTATTTTAAGTGTGTTCTGGCCTCTGATTCCCTTGTTCTAGCACTCAAGACCCACAAAGGGCATTTCCGTTGTGCCCATGTGGTTTCAGAGTGTTTTAGAATATTCAGGAGGATGGGATAACATGTTTAAAAGGGTCTATAGGCTCCAAAAATGAAAAATCATGAAGATTTGATAAAATTGATGGTTTGATCCCATCAATCCTTAATTTAGACTTGATTTGATCTGATTAATCAATTTGATAATCTTATCTGGATCATTCCATGATCAAAACAATTTGTCATCTGCCAATGCTAGGATTTTTGATGGTTTAACTAGTATAGTACTTAGTTAGAGTATTACAAGATAGTTCTGGGACTTTCTTGAAGTCTTAGAAAGTTTCCTCCAATCCACACTGCTTGACAATAAACTTGATGTTCTGAGGGTTACTTTTTAAAATATAAAATATTTTGAAATGTAGAGGGTTCTCAACAAACTCTAGCCTAAGTGATTCACTTCCTGGAAACTACTGAGCCTTTGTCTATCAATTGCCTGATTATTCTCTATTCTACTTGGCCTATTTATATCTTTTCTATAGTGCACAGACCACTACTACAATGACTTTTTGCTCTAAACTTTTCTAGCCTTTCCTGACATAATTGCTATTCTAATTTCTCTTTTGAAACACTGTTTCAATGCTATGAGTCAATTCCAAAGCCACTGATCTTTGCTATTCTTAGCTTTTTCCCCTATTTGTCTCTTATTTTTTTGTTCAGCTTCCATTCATGGCTTCTCCTTTCTCCTTTTAGCTCTTTTCTGCATTCCATGCTTCTCCTTTTAATCATACCAAATCAGGCACTGTTAAATCCTTCCTTAATCCTGATCATCACAATCTGATCTCAATTTTGTTGCTTTTGCCAACCTCTATGCTTTCCCTGATTATTATTGAATTAATAATTTTGAGTTGGTTCCTGTCCTTTTGCTATTTCCTGTGTATCTTTTTGAGTGTTTTTGGAAATATACTTTGTTGAGACTACTATCAGAAGGCTTACAGTTTTCAGCCTTTCTATTAAATGTTTATTTTGACTTCTGGTGCATGTTCTGTCTCTGAATGCTGGTACAGCATCATATTACTGAATTTCTCTGTGATGTCATCATTTGATAGCTGTTAAGTGTCATGTGCTATTTTCTTTGATTGCAGATTATTCCATGATCAAATCAGCTTTTTTTTAATACAGCCACATCTCAGTTATTATTCCCATCAAGATCTAACTCTGGTTCATCAATGATTGATTGATAGAAGCCTCAGCTATCATTATTTCATCACTACTCAAAGGTATGCCTATATCTCAACCATCTGCACATTGTCTGACTCAGTTGCAGTTTTAGGATTGTTAGGAGGCATGGAACATTATAATATGTCTAGCTTACAAATTTTGGTTATTTGAGCATGTTTTGCTTACAGTTCTCAGCTTTTTATAAATATGTATTATATTTTTCTTTATACCACATAAAATATATTCATGTTTTCTGTGTGCTATGGCAAGCTGCCATATTAGTGGTTTGTTGATGTAGCTGCTGAAGCTAGCAGTCTTGCAGGTGGCTTCCTGCAGTAGACTACTGAAGGTCATCAACACCTTGTGGGAGTTTTATGCATTGATGCAAAGAGAGCAGAAAAAATAACTATCATTGACAACAAATGCTACATTCATCATTCTGGCCATCTCAGTACTCTAGGTGGTTTTCATGTCAATTCAGGCATACTTGCACAGAACATGTTTTAGGCTTGCTATATGAAGGCCTCAGAAGAATATGACCTATATGACAACAATAGTTGTTGCCACCATGGAGGCCATGAGAGCAACTCATCCAACCTTTACTATTTCTAATTTCCATGCTATCTTTAAGAAGACAATGGGCCATGCCAACAATGCTTATGTAAAAGTTTGCATCCCAATTCAATTTGCCCTGATAGTGCTGTTTGGAATGAACAAAAAGATGCTCAAATGTTGTCTTTGCATGTTTTCTTCAAAAATATAGTGGCTTTTTCTTTTAATCCAAGATTGAATGCTAATTCTGTTCACCTCTTAGATCATTTCTTTTGACACAACTTCTGGCCATAAGCCAAATCCTGTCTCTTTAAGCAAAGAGCACCTCAAGGCTCCATGTTCACTCACAAGCTCTAACTCTAACAGTGGTATGCATCTCGCTTATGAACAAACTATATGCTCACCTTGAAAATTGCCATGTGGCATAGCAGCTTATGAATGCTGCTCTGCCAATAGTTGATTCATATGGAGCTAAAATCTAGACAACTGCTTACCACAAATCATTGCTGCAGCAATGCATCATTCAGCGATGTGACTAGGAATTTAAAGACAAAAAATTACAAGAAGTGAAGGATTCTGAAAAGGAGCAAAAGAACAATGAGCTCTTGAAATGCAATCAACTGCTTGTTCATGTACTGTATAGCCTTGTTTTCTTCAGGTGCCTTATAATTCAAGAAAGCACACTGCACTTCCACCATGGGGGTCCAACTTTGCACAATAGCATTAATGTATTCTGGCTTTTTATGTTGTTCAATCAAATTAAAGAGAAATTTGTAGACAGCCATTTAATCAGTCAGAGTCCTACAAAATGCAACAAATAGAGTTGACTGAGGTCAAGAGCTAAATCAGTCAATGTTGGTGCACCTGGCCAGAAAATTCTCTTTCTCAGGTTTAATAGTGACCAAGATATCAAAGGCATTGAAATAGCATCTGCACTAATTTCTCTGAACATCTTCCTTTTGACTATGTAACGAGACATGATGATTGATTTGATTTGTGAATCTCCTAATCCTTGTGAGAGGGCAAGGGCTTTGTATACAAAATTACTGCAATACAAGAGCCAGTTAGCAAGGATTTATATTGAACAGTTGTTCTATCCAATGTTTTTACTGACATAGCTTACAAGTTGGTTAGGGTCAAACAATAGGAGCAGGTGTTTAACTGGCTATCCCCAAAATGTGGCTACGTAATTGGCTGAAAAGTACAAACTTATTCCAATGCAACTTATTACAAGCAATGACTTGCCTTTGTCAATAATCCTACTATTGATGCTGACCTGTCCAAAGCTTGCAATGTCATTTGGAAGCATGTAAAGGCATGGAACTGAATTTCTGACACCCAACAAGACAAAATGTAGTCTATGTCACTAAAGAACGTGAAGGGTTATGTTTGCTTACTTGAGTTGATGTCATATGATTTTTTGCTGACTCTGCATCCAGAATCTTTGTCAAGCTTGGTGTTGAGTATGAATTCTATTCAGACAAGGAAGATGAGATATTATTGTAACAAATTTTATTGTATTAAATAAACTGAGCAGCTCTTAGAATGATGCCATAAAAATGCATAGCTTTTAGCTGCCTCATAGAAGCAGAATCATCAACAAGCATAACAAAATTGTACCACAAGTATAAAAAAAGAGATTTTCATACATTGTTGCAAATTACTTAAGTTTAATTGAGTCTTAAAATGCAAATGACTTCTTACCTCTAATTGCCATGAATCCCACAACTGACAAAGACTTGCCTGTAATCCAAACTTTTTGCCTATTTCATGACAAAACCAAAAGAAGTGAAAAAAGGAGAGAAGCAGAAAGGAAGGCAAATTGGGTGGCTGCATATTGGATTCAAAAGACCCTTGAGAGGCAAAAAGAGAAACTGCTAAAGCTTGGGATCTGAAAACTTGTGTTCACATGTGTTTTATTTATTTCTGCTATTGATACAACTATAGGTTTTATACAGTCAATCACTCCAGTCACAAGAAACACACTACTTTTAAAGAGCTGAATGAAAATAATCAGAAAATCAGTACTGATTAGACAGCAGCAGCATCAGAGGCTCCAGGAGCAAGTAATACACAAGTGATGAAGGTAATAGCGGCAGTATGATTGTCAGGCAATGCAAGATAATAGCTGTAGATAGCATGAATGCTCAAGAGAGCTGACAATGTTTGGAGGAGGCATGACTTCTCAGTGATCAGTGATATTTGGGCTAATGAAGTCAATAGCTGAGGTGATTGGCATGATAGACAATGATAATAGATGGAGAGGTTGTTGCAAGTAATCAATTTAGGGCTGTGGAGCTAGTTTTCTGGGGCTTCTGGCTATATGAAAATGGTTTTGAGGTCTTGGAGTTGGTCATGGAGTGAGTGAGTGATGACACTTGGGGAAATTGTGTATATCTTGAGAGATTGTCTAGGAAGCAATGAGTGGGTTTGGAGTAGTTAATAAATGATGCTCAATTATGCAAATGACTAGTTATGATGATATGGTTGTAGCAAGGCTTTTTAATTCACTCATTTAACTACTATCCTAACAAATCACTACAAACAAAAACACAGAACTTCATATAAGTGCTCAATTGAGACTTGACTTCTTTTTTTTTACCAGAAATACACAGAATTTAGCTGTTCATCGACATGAATAAAAAAAAAAAGAATGCCCTCCATATGACAACTTTGCTATATTTTGTGCAGACATGTTTGATGAAGAAATAAAGATAGCATGGGGGACGCGTGGTGTAGCGGCACACCACACAAGTCCGAACCCCTTGAATGGCCTTTCGCTGACTAATCGCAGCAAGAGGCTCTGGGTTCAAACCGCG
>QLOM01000009.1:0-24089 GCA_003313785.1 Termitomyces sp. MG148
GTCGTTCGCTTCGGGATATGCCCCAAAAAAATACCCAGAGGTTCGGTAATCCAGTACTAACCAATTTCTTTCTTTTATTGAACTATTGCTAGCCTTATCCTTCTAGATTCAACTGGTCTTCATTCCTACACCATACCAAGCTTGTCCAATCACTTGTGTACAAACATGACCACACGCTTATATATGCCCTGCGGGTGATCTCTGATACACGACCCGTCCTTGATCTCTTCCCAAACCTACACACTTTTCAATTTGCGTTATACGATGATGAGAGGAGCGGCTATGGTCTCTCAATATGCGCCGCACTCTTCATGCATCTTGGTCTGAAAAATCTCCATATCAGATGCATATCTCGAACATACTCAATCTTTCCATTCATGATCCCATCACATCGATTGCAAAATCTGACTTCTTTTGAGATAGACGGGGATGTGAAGCACATCCAGGCTTCTATTGCGGTTCTTGTTGACCTTCCGAATCTCAAAGAACTCACGATACCACTTTACACCGCACAGGCAGAGGTCCTGGAAGTTGCATCGACGTTTCCGGCCCTTCAATCTCTCCAGTCATACATTTCTGGATTTTCTCGCATATCGAGATGTGAAGGCCATCTTCCCCTCGTTGTCCCCAACTTTTCCGAAGGCTGTTTTCCGTCCTTGAAAACAATAACAGTGGTAGGGTGTCAACAGAAAATTGAGGCAATCTTGAATCATCCGTTCTTCCCTACTTCCGTTGATTCAATTAGGGTTGAACTCGTTTCATGCGACGCCAACTGTTGCAAGCGATTGCACAAGACTATCGCTACAATCTGTCCTCGCATTACATCGTACTATCTATATTGTGAAAATGTCGGGGGAAAGGGGCTTTCTATTGAAGAATTGCGGCCACTTTTCTCCTGCAGCCTTGAATACCTGGCCATACATATTCATGAAACTCTGTCCTTCAGTCCAGCCGAGTTACTCGAACTGGCTTCATCCTTTCCCGCAATCATGGAAATGCATCTCAACGAAAACACCTCCACAGTGGATAGTTCAGGAATTACATTAGACGTGTTGTCAACAATATCCTGTTGCTGCCCAAAGCTTCGAGTTCTGGGTGTCTTCTTGGATACCACAAAGCCATCAAACGAGGACATGTTGCATATCGTTCCATTCAACAACAATCTCCAAAAGTTCGAAGTTGGCACATCTCCACTAAGCTTCGAAAACTTGGGAGAAGCTGCAATCTTCCTGGCGCAGATGATACCATCCCATTGCAAGATCACCTTCAACGAAGAATGCGACATCGAAACATGGGAGGCATTGGTGAATATTATACCTGCCTTGAGGAAGAGGATTTTGGAAGACGATTGGCAAACAGGTAGACGTAGGGGGTAGATTAAACGTCTTCAAGTCGAGCTTCCTCCCATTCCCAATTCCATTTGGATATGATCATTAAAAGTTAATACATAACATGGACTCGAAGCCTGGAGGGGAGAGGGACGATCTGTCTTATTCGATCCCATCAAACGAATTTCGGCTTCATGTCGAGGGAATTGACACTTAACTCGGCGACCGTATGTTATTTGTTTACGCCACTTTTTCCATTTCTTCGAAGTTCTAAAAGCCTCAGCTGCGCGCCACAGAGACATCTTTTAATACAGTTTTACTCCACTTGCTCACGATATGTCTCATTACTTATTACGTATAAAATACTGTACACTAATTGGAGTCAGGACATCTTTTGATCCTTGACTTCAGGTACGAATTTGACTACATTTAATATATGACATCTTTTGATCCTTGACTTCAGTTTATTGTCTATCTACTGCGAATAAATCAATATGTTGCGTCACTTCATTTCCGCCAGCTAAATTGAAATTGCTTTTGTTCAGTGAAATATTGGAAAAATCCATTAGAATTCGAAATAAAATTGTTTACAATGGAAAGAAACAGAAGTTGCCAAAGCAAGTTCACAGACAAAATATTTTGTGATTTTGTGTACCAGACTCTGAAGTTCATTTGATGGGATCAAATAAGACAGATCGTCCGTGGACTCCGAAGCCTGAGACCGCCGAGGCGAGATCCGCATGATCAATCCATCAAACCTTCAACCAAAGCTTGCCTAACCACACGCCAATGCCCATGGCTTTGATACCTTACGTCGTACATGCCCTGTCTTGTTGCTTTTTCAAAGCGAGTGAGGTCAAAATAAGCATCTGCCACGGCAAACAGAGTTGCTTTTCCTCTCTACACGTAACCATCTGCTAGCCTACTAGGGTGTCGCACACGCAGCAGCATTGAATACGTGTAGATTGTACAAGTTGCCCCAATTGTCCCAAAAGTTGCAATAGCGGCTACAGAGCATCGAGTGGACATTTCCACGTCTATAAGTGTCAAGCATCCTTATCAGTGTGGTCATATTTGGCTATTCCTCTGATATCGTTAAGCCACATTTACCAAGCTCGCTGTTGGGCTCTGTCCTCGCGCTTTGTTTGCCTCTGCATGTGAATGCCTCCGTCCACTATGCCATGCAATTTACCACGTTTTTCTCTGCGTGTCCTATTATGCTTGTCCAGTGCGGTTTCTTGTGGATCCAGGCCGACGGTGGGGAGCGCATCAGTGTTAAACATCATGCCAGTGCATTCACTTACCATCCAACGAAGGAATTTGCATGCCGAAGAGTCCAAATTTGATACCCATATTGTACAAGCATATAAACCATACAAGTCACTAACCAAGTATCCTACAGTGCAAGACACATAGACCCGACATGTTCCTAGAGGGTTCAATTTTGATCCCCTCGCTTAGCGACCAAAAATTTAGAAGGAAACCCATGTCAAAACTCACAAAAATGCAATAAAATTTTTTGGCCTAGCTTATGTAATACAGTTCACTTTTCAAGCAAAAAAAAGAAAATATGTCATGTTAGAATGCCTCTTTTGCAAGTCATGGTGCTATATGGATGTCTTATTCAATTTCTTATTTGTTTGCAATGGCTAATTCACCTTTTTACATTCTCAGTAAAGGACTAAATACTGCACAAGCTCTCTATGCTGCCAAAAAATACCGTGAGAACTGTTTTATTGGCTCAGGCATCATGCATCATGCATCATGGATGAGTGTAGATATGCTCATTGATTAGTTGTGTCATGGATAAGCATAGATATGTGTCAGCTCCCTTGAACTAGGACCACCATCATCCTCATGGTAGTCCAGCGTCTAGCCTCTCTGTGGCTCAAGGGACCAGTACCCAATTGGGGAAGCCAATAAATGCCCCTTTCCTTCGCTGGGGAGGGTTAAACCTTCACAAGTCAGTAAACCCACAATGGCCACAAGCCTTTGCAATGCAGTCAGCATGTGCCATAAGCCTAGCACTAGATAAGGGAGTAACACTACTCTACCCAACATGCCTGTACTTTAAGTAGCATGACCCCACAACAAGACTGCCATCCACATTGACTCTGTCCTGAGACATTTTGCCCAATGCCCTCCCAGTCTCTGGCCTCCCCAAGGTCTGATTTGCCTGAGGCGGGACTCGGTCCCCCCTGGGCCTCAAGCCCCTTTCATGAGATTGTTTGTCTACCAGTAATGAGATCTCCATACCGGTGATGACCCAACTCCACCCTTCTCCTTCCATCCTATCAAGCTGGCTGACAACCATGCTGCAAAGAAAGCCAAAGTCTTGGGCCCAAGTTTGGAGAATCCCCAGGCTGCCATTGTCTCCAAGACGACAAGGAGCACACACAACCCCGGTAACCAGAGCGAGATCGAGCCAGAACCCATTAAAAAATGCCCCCTTATGGCTTCAGACTCCTTCACCTTCCTGGACCCATTTACTGAGACGCCCACAGATGAGGACAAAAACCCGGCCTTCCAACTTTCTCAGTTAGGAGACCAACCACACATCTCTGCAATAAACTCAACTACCTTTACCCAGTCGCTCATGCCGAGAGCCGTTATCTCGTACAAACATCTCATAGCAAATCTTGACCAAGGACAAGTTGACATGGTTGAATCCAACCCTGAGGACTACCTTGCCATTGTTCTCTTCAGAGCGGGATAACTCTATAGGACCCAACCAACCCTGCTAGCCCAGATTGCCCTCTTCATTCAAGCCCTGGGGATTGGCGAGAATGCAGTCAAAGTCTTCAAGCCAGTCTGGAAGAATAAACCAAGGTATAAAAAGGACTTTGAAATGCCATGGACGCTTGTATTAGCTGGAGCAAGCAGCAAACTCAAGGAATTCCTCGTCTGGCAACAAACCTTTGTCATAAGCCCAGAGTTGATCTTCATCGTTGTACTTTTCAACCGAGACCTCTGATCCTGGGTCATCACCAACATCTCAAGTGGGGCAGTCAAACCAGGTGATGAACTGAAGAGACTGGCACTGGGTCACCTGAAGAGAGCCTTGTGGAACAATCAGAGATTTAGAGCGATTGCCAATAGAATCTTAGCCAACCAGGGTGTTTCTGGCTCAGCTCGGCAATGCGCCTACAGAGCAACCTCCGCTTTTGACTTTGTCTATATTGAGTTGCAGGATGTTAACAGCCACCCCTATCTGGCAGCTCACTGGACGCCCCCTGACCAACAACAACGAGCTCCATGCTTCCTTTAAACTCAAAATCTGCAGAACCAGAGTGATGGTTGGGCTGCACTACTTGGACATGGAGAAAATGCTGGTGGAGTGTGCTTGGTGCAAGGCCGATTCCTACCCAGCACACATGTGCTCCCTCCCAAAAATAGAAGATTGGCTAGGCCCTCACTCAGACAACGCTGAACGCTTCCATAAGCGCCTGGAGGCAAACAGAGGGCGCTACACAAACAACTCTAACAGAGGAAGAGGTTCCTAGAGCAGAGGTAGAAGTCGTGAAACTGGAAACTAATTGGTTGATGGCTGCAGGTGTCAGTTAGTGCAGCTCAATAGTTTTCCCCACCATAGTCTACTACCTATCTCTCTCTCCTCTAAAAATATGAAGCCTAACTTTGTTTGATTGCTCAATGAGCCCCTAGTCTGGGCTCAGTGTTGAGACTGGTAAAGTTGAGGTGTGTTTGCAAATAGTGCTCCTTGCAACGCCTTAAACTTAGGAGGTAGGTTGGCTGTGAGAGGCGTTCTAAATGCATTCCAGAGGTCCTCAGTGGGACTGTCTGTCAGGGGACTCCTCATTTCTCCCTTCTTCCACTGCTTATTCTTTCATTCTTCCTCTATTTATTTTCCTATTTCTGCTGTCACTCTTTTACTTTACTGTTTCTATTCCTTCAACACTATCTATTGGTACTATTCTCAGCCCTTGAGGTGCTCTGGTTCTTTAGTTATCATTCAAACAAGTGTAGCCACCGCTTCCAGAGGCTTAGTAAACATCCAGAGGCTTAGTCATCTCGAGGCTAGCCTCCAAATTACTAAGCAAGTCACATGAGACATGTGCATGACCTCTGGCAATGGCAATTTCCGAGTTTTTGATTATTTTCGGAGATTTTCCTTTTTTAGATTATAAATTTTATTGTGGCTTTTGTCATACTATACAGTTACTTCCCACACTTCTGGAGCCTTGGAAGCGTCACTCCTGGCATAGGGAATCCCTAGACTTGTTCTCTTTGGATTTTCCTCTGCCAGGTGAGTAGTTATTGTTGTATTACCTATATATACTTTGGATTTCCCTCTGCCAGCTGTGTGACTAAGCCATAGCCTCCAGAGGTCGCCCTTACACTGTCAGGGGACTAGTCTCTGGACCATGTCCAATTTTATTCCGAGCTTAGTCTGATAATATGCCTAGTTCTAGCAGATTCGACCGGCTGATCAGCCCACCCTTTCTCCTTCTGTCTTGTAGTAGTCAGCCTTGATGAGTCATATGCCCAGACCTTACTCAGCATTCATTATTGTTAGTCATACTCCTTTACATACCAGGGCCCAATTAGTAAACAGTATTAGTAATAGCAGAGCCACCAATGTAGTATATATAGACAGCCTGTGAAATAGAATATCCCCAGGCTGAACAATAGCAGTGTTCTTCTGGCCTATCCACTGAACCAACTGTAAGCTTATCTAGCACCGTCTGATCCTCTGTTAGCCTTGCTTGCCTCTTGTCCAACTCCTGCCTACCTCTGTGCTTGCTCAACTCTTGCTTGCCCCTTGCATCGCCAACTCTGTGGAAGGAGTTCCGCAGACGTCAAGTGTTCCTCTTACAGGTTGTTCAGCCTCCTACACTGTCCACTCTCTTAGCCCACAGTATCCAACTCTATTCCTTACTATGTTTTCTGACTCTCGGTCTCCCTCTACCCCTACAACTTGCACCCCTACAGCGGCACCCTCTGCTTGTCCTTCTGCTCTGGCCTCCGGTATGCCTCCTGTTCCTGTGATGGGCCCTGCCGAGATGCCTCACTGGACCGCCAACTGGTTCTCTATGATGCAGCAGATGCAGCTGACACTCGTTGCCCTCAAATGCAGACTAGCCACTCCAGAGAGTGGATATGTGGTTGCTGCTGCCTGAACCGCTGACAAGCGTAGTAACGCTCCAGTTGCCCATTGCTCTGCTCTTTTTGGCTGCCCTAAGCCCTCCAAGTCTTCCAAACCTCCTACCACGTCCCCCTCTTGTAATCTCCAACAGGTCTTACACTCTACTTCTAATACTCTCCTGGCTGTCTCTCTTGCTTGGGATCTTCCTCCTACCAACAGTAAAATCCCTCATTACAAATGTGTTCTGGAGCTCCCCAACTCTCTGGTTGTGCACATTGTTGGACATCAAGGGCAGGGCCTTAAACAAGCCCATGACCTGTCTGGCTCTTAGTTGGCCACCTTCACAGTTGGTCCAGCTGGTGGTGAAGGCTGACGTTTTATCACTATCCAGGGCACTGACTAGCAGATTGGTGAAGCCTTTGTTGTCTTTGGAAAGCGCATCACTAAGAAGCATGTGTGCGCACCGTGGAAGCAGTGATCTGGCAACGCTGCGCCGGCAGTTGCTGCACCAGCCCCTTCTAAAGAACCCGCCTTGTCCACCCCAAAACTCTCTACTCAGTCTGCACTGTCTCCTCCTCCTATGGCCTCTATGCATGACTCTACCACAGACTTTCAAGAACCTGCTGATTGGGATGATCTGTCTCCTATGCTAGTCTTGGTAGCACCTTCACTGCCTGCTGGCTTGCTTATGACCCTCTCTACTCTGACTCCAGCTCTGTTATCCCCCATGGTCATTGACTATGCCTTTGGGCATTATGCTCGGGGCACTTCTGAAGCACTTCTATGCGGCACTAACACTGCTTGACGCTCTTGCTCAACCCGGGAAAGGTAAACACTGTTTGTTGAAGCGACGAACCTAGAGGAGGCTGATGTCAGGGGACCAGTCTCCAGACCATGTCTAACCCTATTCCAAGCTTAGTCCAACGATATGCCTAGTCCTAGCAGATCTGATCGGCCGCTTGGCCCACCCTTTTCCCTTCCGTCTTGTAGTAGTCAGCCTTGATGAGTCATATGCCTGGACCTTACTCAGCATTGATTATTGTTAGTCATACTCCTTTACATACTGGGGCCTGATTAGTAAACAGATTTAGTAATAGCACAGCCACCAATGTAGTATATAGAGGCAGCCTGTGGGATCAAATATCTCCAGGCTGAATAATAGCAGTATTTATCTGGCCTATTCACTGAACCGACCATAAGCTTATCTAGCGCCATCCAACCCTCTGTTAGCCTTGCTTGCCTCTTGCCCAACTCCTGTCCGCCTCTGCGCTGATAGGGACAGCCCGGCACTGAGGGCGGAAAGAGCAAAAGTATCCCAAATGAGGATGCCGCCCTTTAGCAGGACTGACAGGACCCAAAGACGGGATAGGTTGGGAACAGACCAAAAAACGGTACGGAACGAACCCGGCGGTACCCACCGCAGAACCCCAGAAAGGAACAGAGGAATGGAATGACGGAAGAATGGGGGATGGAAAGCAGATAGCGGAGAAGGAAAGCAGGATTTGCTAAGAGACAACGGAGGTACCTTAGTCGGACGGGATACTATAAAACTGTACAATATGTTCGGAATAAATCATCTCTTTCACCTCGAAACATAGTCCAGAGTTCACAATACAGAGTTCAAAAGACATTCCGAACTAGTCCGTTGCGTCCTGCGTATTCAACAGCGTTTCTGTCACCGATTCCGACAGCGTCCTCTCTCTTACCGTGCTTCTACCGATCCGTCGTCTACCGCGAAAACATAACATCCCGATAAACCGCTGGAAGTTTCCGCCAAAAAGCTTCCGTCCTACCGACAGCTACTTCCATCGCGCGCTCAGACGGTCGACTTAGAGCAATCAGGTGGTTATCCTCGAAGGATTCTTCACTGACTATCAGTCACCCCTATAGCACGCTAATAATATCAGACTTACCAAAAGTCAACATTCTGCTTATAGGAAGTTAGTGACGTTATCATATTGGAGCCCACCGCGAGGGACTCTTTTACAGAATACCACCAGAAACTAGAGCACAAAGGCGACGCCGGGAAGCTGCGGAACCGCCATCGAGTCTTTTCCCGCCGTTACTAACAATCCCAATCCGAATCGGATTAACCGACCTGACCCCTTCAACAAGGCGCCACGTACCGCCTACCTTAGCAGAAGAACTAGAAGCGGCATACCGGAGACTAACCGTTGACAATATCCCCGATCTATTCCCAAGAAACTTATCACCGGTAACCCTGCTAGACGAATTCTTCTCATTCGACATATCGGTACCGGCCACTCCCCGACTGACACCCGTTCAGCACCCACCAAAACTAATCGAAGATAGTCAACCCAGGAGAATGGAGGAAAACACCGCTTCGTGGATGCCGACCAGGGGCAGCGGAACAGCCCCGAAATGGAATGAAAACAAGCCAAGGGAGCTGCCTCACTACTTCCGCAAATTAGAGTACTTGTTTCGCGATTGCCAGGTCACGGACAAGCGCCATAAGAAGGAATATGCGGCACAATATGTGTTGTACGACACGGCGGAACTATGGACATGTATTCCGCAGTTTGAAGGTAATACCGGCAAACCAAACCGCCCGTACACCTACGCGGAATGGAAAGCCGCAATTGTGAAATTATATCCCGGAGCAGAGGAGCAAGCCAAATGGGCGGTGAGTGACCTGGAAAGGCACGTAACGGGCACGTTCCGTACGGGCTTAACTACGTTGGGCCAGCTCTCGGACTATTACTGAACGTTCCAACAAATTGCGCAATGGCTAAAGAGTCACGACAAAATCTCCGCGAACGAGGAAAAGCGGTACTTCCAGCAGGGATTCCTGACGTCACTATGGACAAAAATAGCGAGACGGTTGGAGATCTTAGCTCCCAACCACCACCCTGACGAGCCTCACAAGGTTAGTCGGGTATATGAGGCTGGCATATGGATATTGCACGGCACCAATACCAGTTCCGCGCCAACCCCCGCCCCGCCAACAGGCTACGCCGGAGGGGTATTGCCGGCACCAGGAACGCAAGCAACGTGCAGCACCGCAAATACGCCCGCAACAGACAATGGATATATTAAGAAAGAAGATCTTGGCGATATCGTAAAATTAGCCGTGGCGGCAGCCCTGGAAAAAGTAGTGGCCCCAAGCGGAGGAGGGATAGCGAACAACCGACAGAATAGCCGTCCGCCGCTAGGAGATGGCTGCCATTTTTGTGGAGAAATCGGGCATACCATGGTCAGGGGCAGATGTAACGTTCTCGAAGACTACATCCTGCGGGGGCGATGCCGACAAAATGCGGAAGGAAAGGTAGTTCTTCCGTCAGGCGGTTTCATTCCCTACGACCCCAGTAAACCCCTTTACAAAGACAGGGTTGACGAGTACCACCGCCGCAACCCAGGCAACATAGCCACAGGAACTCTCTTGGCCAACACAAACCTGGATCCCGTTCAGACCAACATCCAGCAGCTGGTGTTTGAAATTTCTCCGGCAAAGACACAGGTACCGGCGCCCTCGGCTACTTTCGCAAACGTCACTACAGACATAGAGCAGCAGATTGCAGCCCTCAAAGAGCAACTGGAAGTATTAGAATTACGGGAGGTGGGAAACCGTAACCGCCAGGTAATGGACAGGGTCCAGATCCCCAAAGCAAAGCGTCCGTTAACCGACTACCGGCCAATGGTCACTCCCGAGGCTGCTCCGGTCAAGCAAACCACGCCGACCAAAGGGACTAACCAACCCGTCAACAGGCCTACGGTCACCGAGGTGCCGGATCCGGAAGCACCGCTACACCCGTTCTCTGGCATCCCGCGGCAATATGTTCCACCCGCAGACAGGGTGATGGGCAAGCCGGACAAATGAAACGATGGGGCCTACCGAACGGAGGTACCGATACAATCGGTAGAACACACCAAAGTGGTCTTTGGACGGTTGATGGAGGCTCACGTCACGATGACAGTCGGGGAAGTCCTGAGCATTGCACCGGACGTACGCAATTTGGCGAGGGTAGCGGTTACACCAAAACGCATCTTGGCAACGAATATAGCCCAGATAGAAGAAGTTACGGACAATGGGGTAGAGGAAGCACAAACCTCTTTGGTCGAGGTAGTGGATAGTGGCGGAAAATCTTTACGTATTCTCTCCAACACCAACGATCTGACCGCCATCAACTACGCCTCGCGAACATCGTCAGACCCGGTATTAAACTACCTCAAATCCTTACCGCTGGGCGCCATTCCGGAGAAGTTCTGCGTAGCCCGAGATACCGATTCGCTTAGGTCCATAACCGCGCTCATAGGACAGAAAGCGGAAGTGGAGTGTATCGTGGATAGTGGGTCCCAGATAATTTCCATGTTGGAAGATGTGGCAAATCGGATCGGGATCTCCTACGATCCGTCAATTGTATTGCATATGCAAAGCGCCAACGGAGCCATCGACGCATCCCTGGGATTAGCAACTAACGTGCCGTGTGTATTCGACGATATAACCCTTTTCTTACAGATACACGTCATCCGTCAACTGGCGTACAACGTACTCTTAGGAAAACCCTTCAATGTCCTCACCAGAAGTGCAGTCAAAACACATAGCGTGGAAAATACGTCGATCACCATAACCGACCCAAACACGGGGGCCATACGAACGATACCTACTTATCCTCGCGGGAGTCCCCCGGATAAGAGACGGCCCACCCAACACTACGTTCTGGCGGATACTGAAGGTCACAAGTGTTTTCGGATGGCATCGAGGAAGTGATTGGCGGTGATCACGGAGATGTCGCGCTGACGCTGGAATACAACTACAAGGACAATACCGCAGAAATTATTTCATACGCACTAATTGACGAGGCCGTTCCAGGAACGGTCTCTACGAACAGCTTATCCTCTTCCAATCCCAAGCATGTACCTACCAAGCAACCTATAAAAGACAGCCCCCAAGGAGCATATGAGGCCATGTTGGCCTACCTTTATATCACCGCGTCTGAACTGTTCAAACACATCGCACCTGACGATTCAATACTACTCACTGACAGTTACCTTCTAGGGCACGCAAAACAAAAATCTACCAACTATAACAACGATCGTCAGACTCGCCGAACAGAAGTTCCGACCAAAACTAGGGCTAACAACCCACTAGGGACGTTTGTTGGAATAGCAAAACGCAAGGGCGTACAGACCAAGAAAAAGTACAAACCTGTAGCCTTAAAGGTGAAACCGGTACCGGGACACGTGGCAGAGGACTACCGCATCAAAAGGAATATTATTGGAGACCCGCTAGCATCAATACCCGCCCTAAATCCAAACCCACTGCCGACGGTTCCTACAGGGTGGTTTACGGCAGAGCGGCTGGAACAGTTCATAAAAGATCACGACACTGGTTTCCTATCAAAAGCCAAACTAAGAGTACTCACCAACCTTGTGGCAAAACAGAATCGGGCGTTTGCATGGAAAGATACCGAGCGGGGGAGTTTTAACCCGGCAATGTTCCCTCCGATCGTCATTCCGACCATACCACATGTACCCTGGAACAAAAAGAACATCCCGATACCGCCAGGCTTAGAAGGGGAAATTATGGAGATAATACGCACAAAAATCAAAGCAGGCGTCTATGAACCGTCAAATTCTTCCTACCAATCATGTTGGTTCTGCATCCTCAAAAAGAATGGTAAGCTACGGATCGTACACAGCTTGGAACCCCTTAATCGGGTAACTATTCGGCACTCGGGCATCCCACCATACCCGGATCATGTAGCCGAGTCGTTCATGGGAAGAATCTGGGGTGCCACACTCGACCTATATGTTGGATACGACAAGCGTTTAATATCTCCGATCTCGTGCAATCTTATGACTTTCCAGACCCCTTTCGGGGCGTTGAGGTTGGTGACCTTACCGATGGGATGGACTAACTCGGTACCGATCTTCCATGACGACGTGGTCTTTATCCTGCAACCGGAGATCCCCTTATTTGTGCTAGTATTTATTGACGACGTCGGTGTTAAGGGCCCAAAGGATTGGAAACTAATTAACGGAGAACCCGCCACGCATCCCCGGAACCTGAACATAAGATTGGCACTTTGGGAATTCTTCGAGGTCCTAAACTGGGTACTACAGCAGATGAAGTACTGCGGAGGTACATTCTCAGGACACAAACTGGTACTTTGCACGGAACAAGTCAAGATTTTAGGGCACGTATGCACGCCGCAAGGACGGATTCTGGAAGAAAGCCGACTAGGGCTGTTGGAACGGTGGGGACCCTGTGGAGACATATCTGAGGTGCACGCGTTCCTAGGGTCCATAGGGGTCTTACGGATATTCGTAAAAAACTTCGCACACCGAGCACACCACATTGTCAAACTGACGCGTAAAGACGTACCGTTCAAATTCGGGGACTTACAAGTCGCGGCGCAATGGGATTTAGTGGCGGCACTTAAAACTGCAAATCCCCTCGTACCGATAGACTACGTCTCGGCAGATCCGGTCATCTTAGCGGTGGATACCTCCTACATCGCCGTGGGATTCTTCCTTTGCCAGTGCGCAGCGGCAAATTGGAAGCAATGGAGATATAATCGCTTTGGGTCCATAACGCTTAACAACCGGGAATCAAGGTACAGCCAACCAAAATTGGAGCTTTATGGTCTATTTCGGGCTTTGCAAAATATGCGGATGTATTTGATTGGCATAAGGAACCTCATCGTTGAGGTAGATGCACGGTACATCAAGGGTATGTTATCTCATCCGGATATTCAGCCGTCGGCAAGTATGAACCGTTGGATCGTGGCGATTTTACTGTTTCACTTCGACCTGGTTCATGTAAAAAGCAAATTCCACGGGCCGGATGGGCTGTCCCGCCGACCGCGACAGCCGGGCGACCCAGAACCAGACAAGGGCGACAACGAGGTCTTTGACGACTGGATAGATCGGATGCATGGTTTCTTACATATCTTACAACCGCCGGCTTGGGTACTAAGGGAAGCGTCACCACTCGGACACTGCCTACCACCCTTAGTCGGGTGCAATTCAAATGTCCGGAGACAAGTGGTAGCGATCTATGGACTTACGGACGAAGGTGACGTGACCGAGAGACCAGAAGTTTGCTTGGCGGAGGAGCCACGGGAGCTACACGATGACAATACCCATTTGGTATATAACTCCGTACCTAGAAGCGCAAAGGCTCAAGCGGAAGACCACCATGTGGAAAGGATAAGGAAATGGATAAGGGATTTGGTTCGACCCAGCGACATGGGAGATGAGGAATACCGGCGGTTCATCCGGTACGCCACGAATTTCTTCGTCAGCGGAAGCAGGCTCTGGAGATGGGATGACGCTGGAGCACATAAGCTAGTTATCGAACCCGCCAAAAGGATCAGAATACTGCAAGCAATGCACAACAACCTAGGCCACAGAGGGATGTATGCGACCAGGGCGGCTCTATTGGAACGATTCTGGTGGCCGCAAGTGCGGGCGGATATTGTTTGGTATGTGCGGACGTGTCACATCTGTCAGGTACAGCAAACTACCAAGTTATCGATTCCGCCGATTGTAGCGACGCTGGCACCCCTCTTCGGAAAAATATATATAGACACCATGGTCATGCCCAAGTCGTGCCGCTTCAAGTATATCATCCAAGGACGATGTTCTCTGACACATTGGCCTGAATTTTGGATGATGGCAAAAGAAAACGCGGAGGCAGTCGGTAACTGGATATTTGAGGACATCATATGCTGGTGGGGAACACTGCACGAAATAGTAACTGACAACGGGGCGCCCATTATCAAGGCCATCGCACATTTGGCAAAAAAGTATAACCTACACCATATTCGGATATTGGGTTACAATAAACGGGCCAACGGGATAGTGGAAAGACCACACTTCGACATAAGACAAGCGCTCTTCAAGGCCGTAGACGGGGACGAAAGTCGGTGGAGCGAGGCCGCGTATTCCGTGTTTTGGTCGGAACGGGTAACGGTGCGGTAGAGAATGGGATGTTCACTGTACTACGCCACCATGGGGACACATCCGCTACTGCCGGCCGACATCATAGAAGCCACTTACCTACAGCCACCGCCAAACACAATTTTGTCAGCAACAGACTTGGTAGTGCGACGGGCTATTGATCTGCAACGACGATACAAGCAACTAGAACGGCTACATAGCACGGTGTTCGAAGCCCGCCGTCAGGCAGCAATCCGCTTCGAACAGGACAATGCGGCCACTATCAAAGATTATGATTTTGAGCGGGGCGCACTAGTATTAATGAGGAATACGAGGATAGAGGTTACGCACAACCGGAAAATGAAACCGTGTTACTTGGGCCCGCTGGTGGTGGTGTCACGTAACCGGGGGGGAGCGTACGTTCTATGCGAATTGGACGGGTCGGTACTGCACCGGCCGGTAGCGGCGTTTAGGCTCATCCCATACTTTCTGAGGGAACGTATTGAGCTGCCGGACACTGCCTTGGACATTGATACAGCAAGGCTACGGGAGCTGGAGGAAACTGAATTGCTGGACGACGAGGAAGGAGCTACGGAAGACTATGGGACCAACCAAGAAGAACATCACGAGGATTAACGAGTGGCCAAAGCCACAAAGATCACTAACCGATAAGTAAAATTTTTCTTTTAATGTTTACAGAGCGCAATGATGGAACCTGAGCGCAAAATGGTTGAGTGCGGGGAACAAGATATATTACGGTACAACAAGTCATCTAAGTACAAAAAACATCTAGGTTCGGGGACACTATTCTGCGGGCCTAGGAACAATCCATGTCAGAGTCGTTTTTGGAGGGATCAAAGTCCTCCAGGGGGATGACATTGGAGAGGGGGGGGCTGCGTTCCGGCAGGAAGGCATCGGCAGGGATGTTGTTTCGAACTTGCCACTGGATAGCGCTATGGCACTCCACGGCAAAATAAGCGACGGCGTTTGACTGTAAGGTGGAGGTAGAGAGGGCTTGTTGGGCCACTAGATAACGTCGGCGGTCAGCTTCGACTCGGACTCGGTAGGACTGAAGCATGGCGTGGGCCCGGTCAAGATTGCACTCAAGGGTGACCCGGGACTGGTAGAAGTTGACGGGAGCAGTTAGGCCAGACGGAAGGCGTGGCCAGTCTTCGACATCTAGGAGAGTGGGGGGCAGTGGCGGGTAGTTAGGGGAAGGCTGCGGGCAGGTCAGGAAAAATAATCCAAGGTGGAGGATTGACGTACCGGGCGGTAAGGCTGCCAGGCCGACAACGATGGGGTTTCGGACAACGCGCGTGCTACACGAGACATCCAGGGCACGGCGCCGGAGGCAACGACAGGGCGAGGCGCCGGAGGCGCAGGAGGCGCTTCAGGAAGATCGTGGTCCAGGTGGGAAATAGCGGGCGCAACGGCCAAAGGAACCGCTGGAGGACCAAAGTCGGACATTAGATCAATGAGGATCGCGGGGGAAGGCGAAGTGCGGCCGTCGGAACTGGTGGAGGAATCGTCATGACTGCAAACCCCCTCGTCTTCGCCCTCCGCGTCAGCGTCAGTATCAAGGTCAGTTGCTGGAGGCGCAGGAGGCGCTTCGGAGCGATCGTGTTCCGGTTGGAAAACAGCAGGCGCAATGACCAAAGGAACCGCCGGAGGACCAAAGTTAGATCAATGAGGTCCATGGGGGAAGGCGAAGCGCAGCTGTCAGAACTGGTGGAGGAATTGTCATGACTGCGAACCCCCTCGTCTTTGCCCTCCGCGTTAGCGTCGGTATCAAGGTCAGTTGCTGGAGGCGCAGGAGGCGCTTCAGGGCGATTGTGTTCTGGTTGGAAAACAGCAGGCGCAACGACCAAAGGAACCGCCGGAGGACCAAAGTCAGACGTTAGATCAATGAGGTCCACGGGGGAAGGCGAAGCGTGGCCGTCGGAACTGGTGGAGGAACTGCCATGACTGGGGACCCCCTCGTCTTCGCCTTCCACGTCAGCGTCGGTTTCGGGGTCAGGCAAAGGGGGCATGGCAGAGGGAACCATGGGAGTAGCAGAGGATGAGGCGCTAGTGGACACATCGGAAGAACGGCCCATGCTCGGAGCGGTGCGGAAGGGAACCTGACGAACAATGGTAACGGCAGAGAGGGAAGCCAAGGTAGGAGGAGAAGGAGGCGGGGGAGGCGGAGGGCTGAATCGTGTGGCGTGAGCAAGATAGGCGCGGGGGACAGGGGGCAGGATCACAAACGGTATGAGGCGAGGATTGGGAGGCAGGTGAGCAGGTCTGAAAGAGGGAGGGCGCGGGCGCAGGACATGGGTCGAGGTCCCCGTGGGAGGAGTCGAAAGGCTCTGCGACCGTTTCAAAGGAGGCACGTACTCATCACCGTCGGAAGGGCTGTTGTCTGCAGCGGGGTCAGCAGGGCGCTTGCGCTTAAGGGCGGGAGGAGGCCGAGCCCAAAAGCCAACACCGGCAGAGAAGCCGCACTCGATCTCGGCACCTCTCCCGTGAAGCTGGAGGAACTCACGAGCGGCACGAACACAGGCAACACGAAGGGCAAGGCCCACAGCGTCGTGGTTGGCAGCTTTGCGATTATGTAAACTCGCGCCGGACAAGGTGCAGCGTTTCGCGGCGACGGTACAGGGATGACAAGGCCATTGGGGACCGGGGTACCAGCAAAAACCATCGATGTTCTTTATGATGCAGGAATCACACTGCGAACAGATAAGGACAACCGATACACACACAAGGAACAAGCAAGGACTTACCAGGCCCTGCTCCTCGCGCGCGCGACGCCGGGTGGGGAAATCCAGGAGACGTATGGTTCCCTTGCCTGCAGGAATAGCGGTACCGGCTCCCCAGGCAGGATTGTCAGGATGGAGCCATGGAGTGCGTGGCGGAGGGATAAGGAACGCAAGGTCGGCCGGGGAAAACTGGTAAGGTAACTCAGGACCGGGCGGCAGGCAGTGGGACAAAGAAGTACGTACCTGCGAAGGGACCCGGAATGAGGCCAATGCTCGCGCCATGTCATCGGCCATGGAAGGGTTGGGGCGTCGAGCCGGCCGTTTCATAACAGTCTTAACACCCATTGGTATTAGGGGGCGGCGGGCGGTGGCAGGGTCTGGGGCTGGTCGAACGCCCGTAGGAACCAACACGAAAGAAGCGGGGGGATCGGGGGCGCGTCCCTTCCCTTTTTCGGCGGCGGTGTAGCGGGGGACTTTGGGGGAGGGGGCACTGGTTGACGGCACGGTAGTGGTTGGAGTGGGAGCAGGGAGCGTGGGAAGGGTGTCCAGCGCAAGGAGGGCCCGCTCTTCAGGAAGCTGAGGCACAGATCAATGATGTCACAAAAGGGGAGGCAGCGGAACAACATACCACCACGTTGTCTAGCCGGCGAGCCCACGGTTCGTCCCAACGGGGGCCCCAGCGACAAAGAAACTCACGGCGAGCCTCGGCATACCGTGGCCACTGCACCCCGTGCTCGCAAAGGTCGTTCCAACTGCCAATCAGACCAGCAAGGCCAAAGGCGGCCGTCTCGTCGTTAAACCCGCCCGAAGAGAGATGGGCAAGGCGGTCCAGGGCCTCGTTGGCTCGGGTCAGGTATTGATGGGCAAGGGATGCACGGAAGGAATCGGCAGGAGGGTGGGACATAATGGCTGTGCGGAAAAGGGAGGAGAGGGCGCGAACGGCGCTGGCTACTTATAGGAGCCAGCGCGAGAAGCCTAAACAAGACACCGAGCTTCCCTGTCAGGGAAGCGCGCTTCTGGCCTGATCACCAATTCAGGGACGAGCTTTGAGAAAGCACTAACAATTCAGCTATCGACTGGGGGCAGCCTAATTTTAAAGTTTGGGGGAGATGTAATGGAAACTACCGAACGCAAACTAGAAGCTAGGAGAACTAGGCAGGACTAGGCGAACCGCAATGAACATAACCCTGGTCACGCTGCCACTCAAGAGCAAGCGCGCACTCCTCCTCATACCGAAGCAAGGCAAGGCACCGACCCCCGAACGCCTGAAGATCATGCCGCGCCACAACTAACTAGTGGCGGGCATGATCAATACCGGTAAAAGCATTCTCTATAGCGGTACGGCACTGCCGCCAGTGACAATGAAGGCGGCCACGGCTAGAGCGGAAATCGATGGGATATGGTAAAGTGGGCGGAAGCCAACCGGCATCATCAGGGAGGTGACGCATGGGAGGATGGGAAGGTTCATCCTGAATCGGAAACGTCTAATCAGTCAAAAAAGCAGAGAGGCCTAACACACAAGAAACATACGTCGGAAGATTCTGTGAAAGATTCTGTGGAGGAAACTAAAATAGGGGAGGAAGGATGATCTCCATGCAAAGCGCGAGAGGAAAGGACAATCGGAAGGTCCAGGTCATCGGCGGCGGCCGATGCGACGAGGGACAAAGAGGGCGCCCAAGGGGCCTGTCGATTTTGCTCCCAACGTTCGACGAGGAGGTGCCGTACGTGGTCAAGTCAGGGCCAACTGTGACCGAGGCCTCGACCGGTGGTACAAGACCGGTGATGACACCCAAAAGTCGCTAAGTACTGTCAAGGGTAAACGGTACCTAGCTACTGTGTAAGGTAATGCGTTGGGCGGTCGCTAGTTGAGAGGGAGTCCGGGCAGGGTCCCAGAGACTTAGTTTGTTTTAAGGAAAATTTAGTAAAGGAAGAAAGGTGCTTAGCGATCTAAGCCGTGTCGCCTGCGAGGCGCTAGGGTGCCAATAGTTGGCAAGGACTTGGCGACGTAACGTAGTCGAAGCATGCTCGTATAGCACCTAGACAGTCGGCAAGACTGGCAAAAAAGCGGCAAGCTTAGCGTAGTCGGTAAAGATAGTAAGTCCCTTGGCAACTTTGAGGAACTTAGTGCGCGCAAGTTGAGATCTGGACTGTGGGGATGGAATTTGATGCTCCTAAGACAAAATATGTACAGTATTTATAGGCGCTAAGTCGCCGTGTTAATTAAACTATAAGTCGCTAAGTAACAAAATGGGGAATGGATTCTGACAAGAAGAATAGAATGTGAAATAGCTAACCCGCGGCGTCTATCAGTCGGCAAGCGCTAAGTCACCAAGTGCGCACTGAAATCAGTCAAATAAACGGTGACTATCCTGGGGTCTGAGACAATCAAGGGGGGCTGGCATCGCCAAAGTCGCTAAGCGTCGGTAAAGGTAAGCGTCGCTAACCGCTAGGCACCGGGGCTGAAGAAGTGGCGCCCTGCTGATAGCCGTTGGCAAGTCGTTAAGCGCGTAATCTTATGAGGCGCCGGTTATCTTTGATCGGTGACCTGTTATTGAGCCCGAGGTCATGTGTGTGGTCCGTGCGCTAACAGTCAGGTGGGCGAGTCCCGTGGTCTGGAAGTCCCGTGCGCTAAACATCCCGTGGTCGCCTAGTCATGTGTCATCCACGTCGCGCCTGTTCGCCTGAGTGAGCCGCCAAACTGCTATCAACCAAGGTCGCTAATTATAGCTTTGCTGCGCTGAGCCCAGCCCCGATCTTATCACCGGTAAAGAACAGCAAGGTCCTCGACGACCTCACGGTCATTGAGGGGGTCGTCGGCACGGACAAATATGGACGTCAGCAGGAGATCGGCCAAAGAAATAAAACTGCGAGCGGCTTCATCAAGGAGGCGGGAAATATCGGTGACAGGTTCGGGGGACATACCACAGGATGCGGTAAGCGGAGGACGGCGCCAGACTTTATAAGGAGGGGATAGCAGGCCCGGAACAAAAATACCGAAGTCTATGCAGGGTCATACCATGCATACCGCAAACCAAGTATAACGGAGGGTACCGGACCAGGAAGTGGAATGGCAGAAAATAAACAACAAAACAACCACGAATACAGGAAGCCAGGAAACCAACCCAGGTGGAGTACCGAGAGAAGGAGATAAGAACACTAGAAATATGCCAAACGGATAGGTACCCCCCTGCAGAACGCAAGCAAGGCAAGGACATCAACCACGGAAACGAGCAGGGGGAACTTCACACCGCTTTAACGGGTACGGAGGTGTGGAAGATTAGTGGTCAATGATGGACACGAGGAAAACATGAGAGAAGAACCCGACTAACAAAAACCGGAACTCATTTGGAAAAGGAAAGGAATCAAAGCCGTGGGATTGCAATGTTTTTACGCTACGGTCTACACACTAGGCTACGACAAAATGGTGGCGGGCGTGGGGGAAGGGGAGGAATAGGATACGGCGTCAGGCTCGGGGAAGGCATCAGGCGGAAAATGGTTATTGGCGTGCCAAGAGAGGGCGCTATCGCACTCTGCCTGGTACCAAATGAGGGCATCCATGCGGGTACTGAGGATGTCGGCATCTTGACGGACCAGGGACAACCGAAGGCGCGAGGCTTTGGCGTCGGGGCGGAGGAGGCCGGCCAAGGAGCGCGCGCGGTCATGGAGACGGCGAAGGCTGGCCGGACTCTGATGAAATTCAATCGGAAAAGGTAGGCCGGCCGGGAGCCATTGCCAGTCGGAAGCACCGTGGAGGGAAGGAGGGCGCGGCGAAGGTATGGGGGAGGGAGATGGGGTAGGGGAAGGAAGCAGAGACGTGGGCAACGAGGGAGGGGTGGAAAGCATCTGCGAAGGCGAACGACTGACGAGGACAGGGGTGGCGGCCGTTGAAGGCGCGGGCATGGAAGGGGGCAATGACTGATACATGGTCCCCTCAACAAAGGATGGGTGCTCATCGGTAGCGGTCGCCTACAAAGCAAATAAGTCCAACGACTAGAAAGACAAAAGCAGCTCTCTCCGGCTTACCACAGCATCGCCTACAGAAGTCGCCCATGGTTCACGCAGATGAAGGAGCCATCGCTCCACAAGCAAGCACTGGGCTTTGGTACGGCGCGGCCAGACAACGCCCGGGAGCTGAACCTCGTCCCAGGTAACCAGAATGGCGGAAAGGCCCGTAACGATCTCCCGATCATAATCGAAGGAAGCGGCGCTAGCAATGAAAACGTCGAGGAGAGAGTCCACCATGCGCGCAAAGGCCTGCGCATGGACGGTGGTCACTGGCAGAATCAAGGACTCCGGAGAAGACATGAAGTGGCCAAAGACCTCAAAGGGCCCTCCTTTATAAGGGAGCGGGAAGAACGGCGACCTGTGCACATGAGGTCAGGGGCGCCAAAGAAGCAAAGGGTGGGTGCCCAAAGCGTAGGTGTCAGCTGTCAACCCGCCTGATGGAGCATGCAACTATCAGGCTCCTTATGGGGAAAGAAGTACGGATTGGCGAGAACCCCACACAAAAGAAGGCAACAAAGAAAAAAAAAGGGATATATTGGAAAACAAGAAAAACTTGAAGCTACGCTAATGGCCTATCAATCGGGCGAATCGGGGGGAAAAGGTGACTGGGAAGGGGAAACAATGAGAGCAGGCAGGATTTTGTCGGGCAAGTGGTCCAACAGCTCGCATTCCATGGCGCTGTCGCACTCTTGTAAGTAGCAGACGAGGGCGCTATGCTGCTCGTTACAGAGCCGTAACTCGCGACGGGTTAAGGCAAGCTGGCGGAGGTGGGACTGGATTTCGAGGCGCATAATATCCAGGTGTGCCAATGCGAGTTCGGAGACTCGGCGGAGAGAAGTCCGATTTTGAAGAAAGTCGACCGGAAAAGGGAGATCGGCGGGAATCCGTTGCTGGTCGGTAGGATCATGGAAGGTCGGGGGGCGTAGTTGCTAAAAATCCAATGTCACAAGACGACCCGGGCGAGAGAGGGGCCAGGAAACGACCTACCCCGGAGCGCCGACCGTGTTGGGGTGGGCCGCGGGGTACGCGAGGCGGAGGAAGATCCGGAGAGGCCGGGCCGACGGGAGGCAAGGCGGACAGGGACGGAAGGGATATGGGGTGACTGACGGGGGGAGGGTGAAAGAAAGAGCCTTCCAGGAGGGAACTATCCTCAGCGACCGCCACGCGCTAAGGAAATGGTGAATGGCGCGACAGGAGAGGCGAAGGCAACCCACCACTGCCAATATAACGGTTGGCGACCAAGACTCGAGGTTGTGACGGAACCAGCGTTCAACAAGTACATGCTGGGCAATACGAGCATGGGGCCAAACTACTTCCCTTACTTGTCATTCCTCCCACACTCCTAGTAAGGCGGCAAGGCTATTTATAAGGGCCCGATCGTGCTCCAGAAAAGACGCGACAACAAGGATCGCCTCAAGACAGCGATCGGCCATACCGGTAAAAGCACAAGTACAGGCAACAGCAAAAGCATAGAGGGGTGAAATAGGGGGAGGGACCATAACAACACAAAAAGACAGGCCACAATGGAAGATAAAAACTTATAACACAGAAGGAGGGGCAGCGGAGACGAGAAGACGGCGGCCCTTCAAAAGAAGGCCACCAGAAGCAGAAATCGCAAAGCATTGCCAAAGCACAGGCTCGCTCGGAACGGGCTGGAAGGGTCAACGACATATGTGGCAACGGGCCCCAAGAAAAGAAATTGCTCGGGCTATGGAAAACAAACAATTCAACTATCTACGGAGGGGGTCTGGGACTACTAATTTGCGGCCAAAGCCTGTTCACACTCCTGCAGGTAACGCGTTAAAACGTCAAGACGTTCCGAAGTGGTATCCGCATCGCGACGAGTTAACGCTAAGCGACTAAAAATGGCCGCCAGCTCCGCCCGAGTCCAGTGGAAGAGATGGCGGGCCCGCTCCACAAGCACGGCTAACTGTTCACGCTCCCGGGGAATGGGGAAGGGTAGATTGGCCGGGAGCCACCGGCGGTCGGAGGCGCGAAGCACTGAGGAAGGGCGGAGCTGGGAAGACGGATTAACTACGGAAGTTGCAAAACAGACACCAAAGGACCTACTGAAGGCGGCCCGGAGCCAACAACATGGGGGCGTGTGGAAGAAGACGGAGCGGACAGACGTCGAATGGGGCCATTGATAGTACAGGAGGGGGGCAGGATGAATGGGGCGGGACCAGCAATGGACGAAACACTAACCACTTGGGAAGTCACTGCACGAGGCCAGATTTCATTTTGGTGGAGGGACCAATGATCCACTAGCAAATCCCAGGCAACACGGGAACGGGCCCACAACGCTCCCCCGCGTTGGTACACTTCCCACTGCTCCAGGAGCAATGCTAACTCTTCGACAACGGCGCGATTGTTGTTTGGCAAAGAAGAAGCGGCTACCGCCAAATCCAGCACGCGATCAGCAAGGCAGGAGAAGTCAACAGGAGAAGGGAGGTCGAGAGAAGGCATATGGGAGGAGGGAGGACGGAGACCTGTTGCGCCACAAACAAGAGCTTACTTAAGGGGGGCGATCTGTCCAAGAAGGGCCATCAGGCAGGTGACCCGGTATAGGACCACAAGAAAAAAATGGAAGCCTGATCGAAGAAGGAACTCAACCGAAGTAACAAAGGAGCCGGGTGGGAGAAACCGCGAGGACTGGGGACAGTCCAGATCTCAGTTTGGGGGAGGATGATAGGAACAGCCCGGCACTGAGGGCAGAAAGAGCAAAAGTATCCCAAATGAGGACGCCGCCCTTCAGCGGGACCAACAGGACCCAAAGACGGGATAGGTTGGGAACAGACCGAAAAACGGTACGGAACAAACCCGACGGTACCCACCGCGGAACCCCAGAAAGGAACAGAGGAATGGAATGACGGAAGAATGGGGGACGGAAAGCGGATAGCGGAGAAGGAAAGCAGGATTCGCTAAGAGACAACAGAGGTACCTTAGTCGGACGGGATACTATAAAACTGTACAATATGTTCGGAATAAATCATCTCTTTCACCTCG
>QLOM01000010.1:0-12555 GCA_003313785.1 Termitomyces sp. MG148
GCGCCATAAGAAGGAATATGCGGCACGATATGTGTCGTACGACACGGCGGAACTATGGACATGTATTCCGCAGTTTGAAGGTAATACCGGCAAACCAAACCGCCCGTACACCTACGCGGAGTGGAAAGCCGCAATCGTGAAATTATATCCCGGAGCAGAGGAGCAAGCCAAATGGGCGGTGAGCGACCTGGAAAGGCACGTAATGGGCACGTTCTGTACGGGCTTAACTACGTTGGGCCAGCTCTCGGACTATTACCGAATGTTCCAACAAATTGCACAATGGCTAAAGAGTCATGACAAAGTCTCCGCAAACGAGGAAAAGCGGTACTTCCAGCAGGGATTCCCGACATCACTGTGGACAAAAATAGCGAGATGGTTGGAGATCTTAGCTCCCAACCACCACCCTGACAAGCCTCACGAGGTTAGTCGGGTATATGAGGCCGGCGTATGGATATTGCACGGCACCGATACCAGTTCCACGCCAACCCCTGCCCTGCCAACAGGATACGCCAGAGGGGTATTGCCGGCACCAGGAACGCAAGCAATGCGCAGCACCGCAAATACGCCCGCAACAGACAACGGATATATTAAGAAAGAAGATCTTGGCGATATCATAAAATTAGCCGTGGCGGCAGCCCTAGAAAAAGTGGTGGTCCCAAGCAGAGGAGGGATAGCAAACAACCGACAGAATAGCTGTCCACCGCTAGGAGATGGCTGCCATTTTTGTGGAGAAATCGGGCATACCATGGTCAGGGGCAGATGTAACGTTCTCGAAGACTACATTCTGCGGGGGCGATGCCGACAAAATGCGGAAGGAAAGGTAGTTCTTCCGTCAGGCGGTTTCATTCCCTACGACCCCAGTAAACCCCTTTACAAAGACAGGGTCGACGAGTACCACCACCGCAACCTGGGCAACATAGCCACAGGAACTCTCTTGGCCAACGCAAACCCGGATCCCGTTCAGACCAACATCCAGCAGCTGGTGTTTGAAATTTCTCCGGCAAAGACACAGGTACCGGCGCCCTCAGCTACTTTCGCGAACGTCACTACAGACATAGGGCAGCAGATTGCAGCCCTCAAAGAGCAACTGGAAGTATTAGAATTACGGGAGGCGGGAAACCGTAACTGCCAGGTAATGGACGGGGTCCAAATCCCCAAAGCAAAGTGTCCGTTAACTGACTACTGGCCAATGGTCACTCCCGAGGCTGCTCCAGTCAAGCAAACCACGCCAACCGAAGGGACTAAACAACCCATCAACAGGCCTACGGTCACCAAGGTGCCGGATCCGGAAGCACCGCTACACCCGTTCTCTGGCATCCCACAGCGATATGTTCCGCCCGCAGACAGGGTGATGGGCAAGCCGGACAAACGAAACGACAGGGCCTACCAAATGGAGGTACCGATACAATCGGTAGAACACACCAAAGCAGTCTTCGGACGGTTGATGGAGGCTCACGTCACGATGACAGTCGGGGAAGTCCTGAGCATTGCACCAGACGTATGCAATTTGGCTAGGGCAGCGGTTACACCGAAACACATCTTGGCAACGAATATAGCTGAGATAGAAGAAGTTACGGACGATGGGGTAGAGGAAGCCCAAACCTCTTCGGTCGAGGTAGTGGATAGTGGCGGAAAATCTTTACATATTCTCTCCAACACCAACGATCTGACCGCCATCAACTACGCCTCGCAAACATTGTCAGACCCGGTATTAAACTACCTCAAATCCTTACCGCTGGGCGCCGTTCCGGAGAAGTTCTGCGTAGCCCGAGATACCGATTCGCTTAGGTCCATAACCGCGCTCATAGGACAGAAAGCAGAAGTGGAGTGTATCGTGGATAGTGGGTCCCAGATCATTTCCATGTCGGAAGATGTGGCAAATTGAATCGGGATCTCCTACAATCCGTCGATTGTATTGCATATGCAAAGCGCCAACGGAGCCATCGATGCATCCCTGGGATTAGCGACTAATGTGCCGTGCGTATTCAACGATATAACCCTTTTCTTACAGATACACGTCATCCGTCAACCGGCGTACGACGTACTCTTAGGAAAACCCTTCGATGTCCTCACCCAAAGTGCAGTCAAAACACATAGTGCGGAAAATACGTCGATCACCATAACCGACCCAAACACGGGGGCCATACAAACGATACCCACTTATCCTCGTGGGAGTCCCCCGGATAAGAGACGGCCCACCCAACAGTACGTTCCGGCGGATACCAAAGGTCACGAGTGTTTTCGGGCGGCATCGAGGAAGTGATTGGCAGTGATCACAGAGATGTCGTGCTGATGCTGGAATACAACTACAAGGACAATACCGCAGAAATTATTTCATACGCACTAATTGACGAGGCCGTTCCAGGAACGGTCTCTACAAACAGCTTATCCTCTTCCGATCCCAAGCATGTACCTACCAAGCAACCTATAAAAGACAGCTCCCAAGGAGCATATGAGGCTACGTTGGCCTACCTTTATATCACCGCGTCTGAACTGTTCAAACACATCGCACCCGACAATTCAATACTACTCACTGACAGTTACCTTCTAGGGCACGCAAAACAAAAATCTACCAACTGTAACAACGATCATCAGACTCGCCAAACAGAAGTTCCAACAAAAACTAGGGCCGACAACCCACTGGGGACGTTTGCCGGAATAGCAAAGCGCAAGGGCGTACAGACCAAGAAAAAGTACAAACCTGTAGCCTTAAAGGTGAAACCGGTACCGGGACACGTGGCAGAGGACTACCGCATCAAGAGGAATATTATCGGAGACCCGCTAGCATCAATACCTGCCCTAAATCCGAACCCACCGCAGACGGTTCCTACAGGGCGGTTTACGGCAGAGCGACTGGAACAGTTCATAAAAGATCACGACACTGGTTTCCTATCAAAAGCCAAACTAAGGGTACTCACCGACCTCGTGGCAAAACAGAATCGGGCGTTCGCATGGGAAGATACCGAGCAAGGGAGTTTTAATCCGGCAATGTTTCCTCCAATCGTCATTCCGACCATACCACACATACCCTGGAACAAAAAGAACATCCCGATACCGCCAGGCTTAGAAGGGGAAATTATGGAGATAATACGCACAAAAATCAAAGCGGGCGTCTATGAACCGTCAAATTCTTCCTACCGATCACGTTGGTTCTGCGTCCTCAAAAAGAATGGTAAGCTACGGATCGTACACAGCTTGGAACCCCTTAATCGGGTAACTATTCAGCACTCGGGCGTCCCACCATACCCAGATCATGTAGCCAAGTTGTTCGCGGGAAGAATCTGTGGTGCCACACTCGACCTATATGTTGGATACGACAAGCGTTTAATATCTCCGATCTCGTGCGATCTTACGACTTTCCAGACCCCTTTCGGGGTGTTGAGGTTGGTGACCTTACCGATGGGATGAACTAACTCGGTACTGATCTTCCATGACAACGTGGTCTTTATCCTGCAACCGGAGATTCCCTTATTTGTGCTAGTATTTATTAACGATGTCGGCGTTAAGGGCCCAAAGGATTGGAAACTAATTAACGGAGAACCCGCCATGCATCCCTGGAACCCAAACATAAGACTGGCACTTTGGGAATTCTTCGAGGTCCTAAACTGGGTACTACAGCGGATGAAGTACTGCGGAGGTACATTCTTGGGACACAAACTGGTACTTTGCGCGGAACAAGTCAAGATTTTAGGGCACGTATGCACGCCGCAAGGACGGATTCCGGAAGAAAGCCAACTAGGGCTGTTGGAACGGTGGGGACCCTGTGGAGACATATCTGAGGTGCGCACGTTCCTAGGGTCCATAGGGGTCTTACGGATATTTGTAAAAAAAACTTCGCACACCAAGCACACCACATTGTCAAACTGACGCGTAAAGACGTACCGTTCGAATTCGGGGACTTACAAGTCGTGGCACAACGGGATTTAGTGGCGGCACTTAAAACTGCAAATCCCCTCGTACCGATAGACTATGTCTCGGCAGATCCGGTCATCTTAGCGGTGGATACCTCCTACATCGCCATGGGATTCTTCCTTTGCCAGTGCGCAGCGGCAAATCGGAAGCAACAGAGATATAATCGCTTTGGGTCCATAACGCTTAACGACCGGGAATCAAGGTACAGCCAACCAAAATTGGAGCTTTATGGTCTATTTTGGGCTTTGCAAAATATGCGGATGTATTTGATCGGCATAAGAAACCTCATCGTTGAGGTAGATGCATGGTACATCAAGGGTATGTTATCTCATCTGGATATTCAGCCATCGGCAAGTATGAACCGTTGGATCATGGCGATTTTACTGTTTCACTTCGACCTGGTTCATGTAAAAAGCGAATTCCACGGGCCGGATGGGCTGTCCCGCCGACCGCAACAGCCGGGCGACCCAGAACCAGACGAGGGCAACAACGAGGTCTTTGACGACTGGATAGATCGGATGCACGGTTTCTTACATATCTTACAACCGCCGGCTTGGGTACTAAGGGAAGTGTCACCACTCGGACACTGCCTACCACCCTTAGTCGGGTGCGAATCAAATGTCCGGAGACAAGGGGTAGCAATCTATGGACTTATGGACGAAGGCGACGCGACCGAGAGACCGGAAGTTCACTTGGCGGAGGAGCCACGGGAGCTACGCGATGACAATACCCATTTGGTATATAACTCCGTACCTAGAAGCGCAAAGGCTCAAGTGGAAGACCACCGCGTGGAAAGGATAAGGAAATGGATAGGGGATTTGGTTCGACCCAGCGACATGGGAGATGAGGAATACCGGCGGTTCATCTAGTACGCCACAAATTTCTTCATCAGCGGAAGCAGGCTCTGGAGACGGGATGACGCTGGAGCACATAAGCTAGTTATCGAACCCGCCAAAAGGATTAGAATACTGCAAGCAATGCACGACGACCTAGGCCACAGAGGGATGTATGCGACCAGGGTGGCTCTATTGGAACGATTCTGGTGGCCGCAAGTGCGGGCAGATATCGTTCGGTATGTGCGGACATGTCACATCTGTCAGGTACAGCAAACTACCAAGTTATCGATTCCGCCGATCGTAGCGACTCCGGCACCCCTCTTTGGAAAAATATATATAGACACCATGGTCATGCCCAAGTCGCGCCGCTTCAAGTATATCATCCAAGGCCGATGTTCTCTGACACATTGGCCCAAATTTCGGATGATGGCAAAAGAGAATGCGGAGGCGGTCGGTAACTGGATATTCGAGGACATCATATGCTGGTGGGGAACACTGCACAAAATAGTAACCGACAACGGGGCGCCCATTATCAAGGCCGTCACACATTTGGCAAAAAAGTATAACCTACACCATATTTGGATATTGGGTTACAATAAACGGGCCAACGGGATAGTGGAAAGACCACACTTTGACGTAAGACAAGCACTCTTCAAGGCCGTAGACGGGGACAAAAGTTGGTGGAGCGAGGCCACGTATTCCGTGTTTTGGTCGGAACGGGTAACGGTGCGGCGGAGAATGGGATGTTCGCTGTACTACGCCACCACGGAGACACATCTGCTACTGCCAGCCGACATCATAGAAGCCACTTACCTACAACCACCACCAAACACGATTTTGTCGGCAACAGACTTGGTAGTGCGACGGGCTATTGATCTGCAACAACGATACAAGCAACTAGAACGGCTACATAGCACGGTGTTTGAAGCCCGCCGTCAGGCAGCAATCCGCTTCGAACAGGACAATGCGGCCACTATCAAAGATTAGGATTTCGAGCGGGGCGCACTAGTATTAATGAGGAATACAAGGATAGAGGTTACGCACAACCGGAAAATGAAACCGCGTTACTTGGGCCTGCTGGTGGTGGTGTCATGTAACCGGGGGGGAGCGTACGTTCTATGCAAATTGGATGGGTCGGTACTGCACCGGCCGGTAGCGGCGTTTAGGCTCATCCCATACTTTCCGAGGGAACGTATCGAGCTGCCGGACACGGCCTTGGACATTGATACAGCAAGGCTACGGGAGCTGGAGGAAACTGAATTGCTGGATGACGAGGAAGGAGCTACGGAAGATTATGGGACCAACCAAGAAGAACATCACGAGGATTAACGAGTGGCCAAAGCCACAAAGATCACTAACCGATAAGTAAAATTTTTCTTTTAATGTTTACAGAGCGCAATGATGGAACCTGAGCGCAAAATGGTTGAGTGCGGAGAACAAGATATATGACGATACAACAAGTCATCTAAGTACAAAAAAAAAACATCTAGGTTCGGGGACACTATTCTGCGGGCCTAGGAACAATCCATGTCAGAGTCGTTTTCGGAGGGATCAAAGTCCTCCAGGGGGATGACGTTGGAGAGGGGGGGGCTGCGTTCCGGTGGGAAGGCATCGGCAGGGATGTTGTTTCGAACTTGCCACTGGATAGCGCTATGGCACTCCGCGGCAAAATGAGCGACGGCGTTCGACTGTAAGGTGGAGGTAGAGAGGGCTTGTTGGGCCACTAGATAATGTCAGCGGTCAGCTTCAACTCGGACTCGGTAGGACTGAAGCATGGCGCAGGCCCGGTCAAGATCGCGCTCAAGGGTGACCTAGGACTGGTAGAAGTTGACGGGAGCGGTTAGGCTAGACGGAAGGCGCGGCCAGTCTTCGGCATCTAGGAGAGTGGGGGGCAGCGGCGGGTAGTTAGGGGAAGGCTGTGGGCAGGTCAGGAAAAATAATCCAAGGTGGAGGATTGACGTACCGGGCGATAAGGCTGCCAGGCCGACGACGATGGGGTTTCGGACAACGTGCGTGCTACACAAGACATCCAGGGCGTGGCGCCGGAGGTAGTGACAGGGCGAGGCGCCGGAGGCACAGGAGGCGCTTCGGGAAGATCGTGGTCCGGGTCAGGCACAACGGCCAAAGGAACCGCTGGAGGACCAAAGTCGGACGTTAGATCGATGAGGTCCGCGGGGAAAGGCGAAGCGCGGCCGTCAGAACTGGTGGAGGAACTGCCATGACTGGGGACCCCCTCATCTTCGCCTTCCGCGTCAGCATCGGTTTCGGGGTCAGGCGAAGGGGGCACGGCGGAGGGAACCGTGGGAGTGGCAGAGGACGAGGTGCTAGTGGACGCGTCGGAAGAACGGCCCGTGCTCGGAGCGGTGCTGGAGGGAACCTGACGAACAACGGTAACGGGAGGAAGGGAAGCCAAGGTAGGAGGAGAAGGAGCTGGTGGAGGCGGAGGGCTGGATCGTGTGGGTGCAGGACGTGGGTTGAGGTCCCCGCGGGAGGGGTCAAAAGGCTCCGCAACCGTTTCGAAGGAGGCGCGTACTCACCACCGTCGGAAGGGCTGTCGTCTGCAGCGGGGTCAGCAGGGCACTTGCGCTTAAGGGCAGGAGGAGGCCAAGCCCAAAAGCCAACACCGGCGGAGAAGCTGCGCTCGATCTCGGCACCTCTCCCATGAAGCCGGAGGAACTCACGAGCGGCACGAACACGGGCAACACGAAGGGCAAGGCCCATGGCGTCGTGGTTGGCAGCTTTGCGATTACGTAAACTTGCGCCAGACAAGATGCAGCGTTTCGCGGCGACGGTACAGGGATGACAAGGCCATTGGGGACCGGGGTACCAGCAAAAACCATCAATGTTCTTTATGATGCAGGAATCACACTGCAAACAGATAAGGACAACTGATACACACACAAGGGACAGGCAGGGACTTACCGGGCCCTGCTCCTTGCGCGTGCGACGCCGGGTGGGGAAATCCAGGAGACGTATGGTTCCCTTGCCTGCGGGAATAGCGGTACCGGCTCCCCAGGTGGGGTTGTCAGGATGGAGCCGTGGAGTGCGTGGCGGAGGGATGAGGAACGCAAGGTCAGCCGAGGAAAACTAGTAAGGTAACTCAGGACCGGGCAGCAAGCAGTGGGACAAAGAAGTACGTACCTGCAAAGGGACCTGGAATGAGGCCAATGCTTGCGCCACGTCATCGGCCATGGAAGGGTCGGGGCGTCAAGCTGGCCGTTTTGTGACAGTCTTAACACCTGTCGGTATTAGGGGGCGGCGAGCGGTGGCAGGGTTGGGGGCTGGTTGGACGCCCGTAGGAACCAACACAAAAGAAGCAGGGGGATCGGGGGCGTGTCCCTTCCCTTTTTCAGTGGCGGTGTAGCGGGGGACTTCGGGGGAGGGGGCACTGGTTGACAGCGCAGTAGTGGTTGGAGCAGGAGCAGGGAGCGTGGGAAGGGTGTCCAGCGCAAGGAGGGCCCGCTCTTTGGGAAGCTGAGGCACAGATCAATGATGTCACAGAAGGGGAGGCGGCGGAACGACATACCACCACGTTGTCTAGCCGGCGGGCCCACGGTTTGTCCCGACGGGGGCCCCAGCGACGAAGAAACTCACGGCGAGCCTTGGCATACCGTGGCCACTGCACCCCGTGCTCGCAAAGGTCGTTCCAACTGCCAATCAGACCGGCAAGGCCAAAGGCGGCCGTCTTGTCGTTAAACCCACCCGAAGGGAGATGGGCAAGGCGGTCCAGGGCCTCGTCGGCTTGGGTCAAGTATTGATGGGCAAGGGACGCACGGAAGGAATCGGCAGGAGGGTGGGACATAATGGCTGTGCGGAAAAGGGAGGAGAGGGCGCGAACGGCGCTGGCTACTTATAGGAGCTGGCGCAAGAAGCCTAAACAAGACACCGAGCTTCCCTGTCAGGGAAGCGCGCTTCTGGCCTGATCAACAATTCAGGGACGAGCTTTGAGAAAGCACTAACATTTCGGCTATCGACTGGGGGCAGCCTAATTTTAAAGTTTGGGGGAGATGTAATCGAAACTACCAAACGCAAACTAGAAGCTAGGAGAACTAGGCAGGACTAGGCAAACCGCGATGAACATAACCCTGGTCACGCTGCCACTCAAGAGCGAGTGTGCACTCCTCCTCATACCGAAGCAAGGCAAGGCACCGACCCCCGAACGCCCGGAGATCATGCCACGCCACAACTAACTGGTGGCGGGCATGATCAATACCGGTAAAAGCATTTTCTATAGCGGTACGGCACTGCCGCCAGTGACGATGAAGGCGGCCACGGCTAGAGCGGAAATCAACGGGATACAGTAAAGCGGGCAGAAGCCAACCGGCATCATCAGGGAGGTGATGCGTGGGAGGGCGGGAAGGTTCATCCTGAATCGGAAACGTCTAATCAGTCAAAAAGCAGAGAGGCCTAACACACAAGAAACATACGTCGGAAGATTCTGTGAAAGATTCTGTGGAGGAAACCGAAATAGGGGAGGAAGGACAATCTCCACGCGAAGCACGAGAGGAAAGGACAATTGGAAGGTCCAGGTCATTGGCGGCGGCCGACGCGACGAGGGACAAAGGGGGCGCCCAAGGGGCCTGTCGATTTCGCTCCCAACGTTTGACGAGGAGGTGCCGTATGCGGTCAAGTCGGGGCCAACTGCGACCGAGGCCTCGACTGGTGGTACAAGACCGGTAAAGAACAGCAAGGTCCTTGACGACCTCACAGTCATTGAGGGGGTCGTCGGCACGGACAAGGATGGACGTCAGCAGGGGATCGGCCAAAGAAATAAAACTGCGAGCAGCTTCATCAAGGAGGCGGGAAATATTGGTGACAGGTTCGGGGGACATACCACAGGATGCGGTAAGCGGAGGACGGCACCAGACTTTATAAGGAAGGGGTAGCAGGCCCGGAACGAAAATACTGAAGTCCATGCAGGGTCATACCATGCATACCGCAAACCAAGTATAACGGAGAGTACCGGACCAGGAAGTGGAATGGCAGAAAATAAACAACAAAACAACCACGAATACGGGAGGCCAAGAAACCAACCCAGGTGGAGTACCGAGAGAAGGAGATAAGAACACTAGAAATATGCCAAACGGATAGGTACCCCCCTGCAGAACGCAAGCAAGGCAAGGACATCAACCGCGGAAACGAGCAGGGGGAACTTCACACCGCTTTAACGGGTACGGAGGTGTGGAAGATTAGTGGTCAATGATGGACATGAGGAAAACATGAGAGAAGAACCCAACTAACAAAAAACCGGAACTCATTCAGAAAAGAAACAAAGCCGTGTGATTGCAATGTTTTTACGCTACGGTCTACACACTAGGCTACGACAAAATGGTGGCGGGCGCAGGGGAAGGGGAGGAATAGGATACTGTGTCAGGCTCGGGGAAGGCATCAGGCGGAAAATGGTTATCGGCGTGCCAAGAGAGGGCGCTATCGCACTCCGCCTGATACCGAATGAGGGCATCCATGCGGGTACTGAGGATGTCGGCATCTTGACAGACCAGGGACAACCAAAGGCGCGAAGCTTTGGCATCGGGGCGGAGGAGGCCGGCCAAGGAGCGCGTGCGGTCATGGAGACGGCAAAGGCTGGCCAGACTCTGACAAAATTCGATCGGAAAAGGTAGGCCGGCTGGGAGCCATTGCCAGTCGGAAGCACCGTGGAGGGAAGGAGGGCGCGGCGAAGGTATGGGGGAGAGAGATGGGGTAGGGGAAAGAAGCAGAGATGTGGGCAACAAGGGGGGGGCGGAAAGCGTCCGCGAAGGCGAACAACTGACGAGGACAGGAGTGGCGGCCGTCAAAGGCGTGGGCACGGAAGGGGGCAACAACTGATACACGGTCCCTTCAACAAAGGATGGGTGCTCATCGGTAGCGGTTGCCTACAAAGCAAATAAGTCCAACGACTAGGAAGACAAAGGCAGCTCTCTCCGGCTTACCACGGCATCGCCTACGGAAGTCGCCCATGGTTCACGTGGATGAAGGAGCCATCGCTCCACAAGCAAGCGCTGGGCTTTGGTACGGCGTGGCCAGACAATGCCCAGGAGCTGAACCTCGTCCCAGGTAACCAGAATGGCGGAAAGGCCCGTAACGATCTCCCGATCATAATCGAAGGAAGCGGCGGTAGCAATGAAGACGTCGAGGAGAGAGTCCGCCATGCACGCAAAGGCCCGCGCATGGACGGTGGTCACTGGCAGAATCGAGGACTCCGGAGAAGACATGAAGTGGCCAAAGACCTCGAAGGGCCCTCCTTTATAAGGGAGCAGGAAGGACGGCGACCTGTGCACATGAGGTCAGGGGCGCCAAAGAAGCAAAGGGCGGGCGCCCGAAGCGTAGGTGTCAGCTGTCAACCCGCCTGATGGAGCGTGCAACTATCAGGCTCCTTATGGGGAAAGAAGTACGGATTGGCGAGAACCCCACACAAAAGAAGGCAACAAAGAAGACAAAAGTGATATATTGGAAAACAAGAAAAACTTGAAGCTACGCTAATGGCCTATCAATCAGGCGAATCGGAGGGAAAAGGCAACCGGGAAGGGGAAACAATGAGAGCAGGCAGAATTTCGTCGGGCAAGTGGTCCAACAGCTCGCATTCCATGGCGCTGTCGCACTCTTGTAAGTAGCGGACGAGGGCGCTATGCCGCTCGTTACAGAGCCGTAACTCGCGACGGGTTAAGGCAAGCTGGCGGAGGCGGGACTGGATTTTGAGGCGCATAATATCCAGGTGTGCCAATGCGAGTTCGGAGACTCGGCGGAGAGAAGTCCGATTTTGAAGAAAGTCGACCGGAAAAGGGAGATCAGTGGGAATCCGTTGCTGGTCGGTAGGATCATGGAAGGTCGGGGGGCGTAGTTGCTAAAAATCCAATGTCACAAGACGACCCAGGCGAGAGAGGGGCCAGGAAACAACCTACCCGGGAGCGCCGACCGTGTTGGGGTGGGCCACGGTGTACGTGAGGCGGAGGAAGATCCGGAGAGGCCGGGCCGACGGGAGGCAAGGTGGACAGGGACAGAAGGGATATGGGGTGACTGACGGGGGGAGGGTGAAAAAAAGAGCCTTCCAGGAGGGAACTATCCTCAGCGACCACCACGCGCTAAGGAAATGGTGAATGGCGCAACAGGGGACGCGAAGGCAACCCACCACTGCCAATATAACGGTTGGCGACCAAGACTCGAGGTTGTGACAGAACCAGCGTTCAACGAGTACATGCTGGGCAATACGAGCACGGGGCCAAACTACTTCCCTTACTTGCCATTCCTCCCACACTCCTAGTAAGGTGGCAAGGCTATTTATGAGGGCCCGATCGTGCTCCGGAAAAGATGCAACAACAAGGATCGCCTCAAGACAGCGATCGGCCATACTGGTAAAAGCACGAGTACGGGCGACAGCAAAAGCATAGAGGGGCGAAACAGGGGGAGGGACCATAACGACACAAAAAGACAGGCCACAATGGAAGATAAAAACTTATAACACAGAAGGAGGGGCAGCGGAGATGAGAAGACGGCGGCCCTTCAAAAGAAGGCCACCAGAAGCAGAAATCGCAAAGCATCGCCAAAGCACGGGCTCGCTTGGAACGGGCTGGAAGGGTCAACGACATATGTGGCAACGGGCCCCAAGAAAAGAAATTGCTCGGGCTATGGAAAACAAACGATTCAACTATCTATGGAGGGGGTCCGGGACTACTAATTTGCGGCCAAAGCCTGTTCACACTCCTGCAGGTAACGCGTTAAAACATCAAGATGTTCCGAAGTGGTATCCGCATCGCAACGAGTTAATGCTAAGCGACTAAAAATGGCCACCAGCTCCGCCCGGGTCTGGTGG
>QLOM01000015.1:0-20949 GCA_003313785.1 Termitomyces sp. MG148
GTTGTTGAGGGTAGTCGTGGTCACGTTCATAGGCATGTTGGGGTTGGATTGGGCGTTTGGCGAGAAGAGATGGGGTAAGCGAGGTGGCATGTGGTATGGCGGTAGTGCTCGTGATGCTGGAGCGGTGGCAGCGGAGGTTGTAGTGGTTGAAAAGGATCTCGGCAAAGTGGGAAGACGCGTCGAGACTGGGGAAAAAGGAATGCGGTGGGTGCGGTGGTATATGGCAAGGTGGTCGTGGTGTAGTTTGGTTGCGATGGCAGCCGCGGATGTAATGACGGTGGTAGTGGTGCCGGTGCCAGCGCCGGTGGCGGAGACGGAGGCGGTGGTGGAGGAATGGAATGGGAGATGCATGGGAGCGGCGGTATACCGCGCAGCCCAGGGTGTGTTGAGAGGGATGGTTTGGTAAGGGCATTGTTGTGGGCATGGGTGTAAGGAGCGGTGAGCACTATGAGTGGAAACCGGGAGATGGTGCATTGGACTGCCATGCGAGATGCACAGAGCAGGCTTGGCAGACACTAGCGCATAAGAAACGTTGTTTGTAATGCTTGCAATGACTCTATCTGCAGCTGTATCAGCTGTAGCGACCTCTGCGAGATCATTGAGGGGCGTACAACAAACAAGATCAACAAGCTCGACCGGGGCTGGCGCGTTCGTAAAGCTTGCAATGACTTTATCCACAGCCGTAGCGACCTCTGGCAAGATCAACGCAGGGGCTGGCGCGTTAAAGACATCACTTGTAACACTCGCAATGACTCTATCCACAGCCGTCGCAACTTCTGCGAGATCACCGAGGGCTGTACTGTTGGGGATACTGGCTGATTGTTATCAAACAGCCATTGCCGTTCCGGCATGGCATGTACTCGGATGAGGGACACGTGGATGTCACATATTTTTTGAATTTTTAATTTCATTTATATCTTATTTATCAATTTAATTTATAGTTTATTTCACAATTTAATTTATAATTTATAGTTTAACTTATGATTTGAAGATTGCCAAGGATTGCCAAATGTTGCCAAGGGGGATCAGCATTAGCATGAGGTTTTTTTTGTGGATAACCACATGGAGTCTTAGTAAAACTATCATTAAGCAAAGTAAGCAAAGGTTTTTGTCCTCTATGTGCCTCCAGCTATAATGTTGTGGTCTGTGAGCCATCTAAGTCTTTTTTTAGATTCTTTTTTTTTGGATTCTGGACAAATGACAATTCTTGAATAAAGTATGTAATCAGGCACATTTGATGCATGTTCAATGTTCAAGTTAAAAACTTGAATTATCATCATCATAATCACATGTTTTCAGTCATTCATTACATGTAACACCTCAGTGTTTGTTAACCACTGAGGTGTAAGTCTTAGCCATCTATTTTGTAGTATGTTAATTATTACCTGTAGCCATTTTGTTGTTTTACAGGTACATATACTTAATATAGTGTTTGTTAACCAGTCCTGCTGTCAGAAGACCGGTCTCCAGACCATGTCCAACTCTATTCCAAGCTTAGTCCAACAATATACCTATTCCTAGCAGATCCAACTGGTTGCTTGGCCCACCCTTTCCCCTTCCATCCCATAGTAGTCAGCCTTGATGAGTCATATGCATGGACCTTACTCAGCATCAATTATTGTTAGTCATACTCTATTACATAGGGCCCGCTTAGTAAACAGTATTAGTCTTAGCACAGCCACCAATGTAGTATATATAGTAGCCTGTTGTCAGGCTTCCATTTTCAGAACTTCCATTTTCAGAACTTCCATTTTCAGAACTCTGGAGTTCTCTGGGGATTTCCAGAGATTTCTGGGATGCTTCCGTGCCTTCTGGAAAGTACTGCATAATTGTTTCCATGCCTTTGCCACCTGCGCTAATGCGCCATTGTAAGGGGAACACTTGATTTTTGCAGAACTCCTTCCATAGAGTTGGCAATGCAAGGGGCAAGCCAGAGTTGAGCGAGTGCAGAGGCGGGCAGGAGTTGGGCAAGAAGCAAGCAAGGCTAACAGAGGTTCAGACGGCGCTGGATAAGCTTTACGGTCAGTTCAGTGGATAGGCCAGAAGAACACTGCTATTGTTCAGCCTGGGGATATTCTATCTCACTTGTTGAATGGAGCATATAAATTATAGCAACTTACAAGAAGCTGTTTGTCTTAGAATGATTACTAGTAATGAGCTCAACATGTTGTCAAAATTTGTGAGTCATGTATCAAAAGCAAAGCACCATGTCAGTCATTTCTAAAAAAGAGCAAAACAGTGTATACACTATAGAAAAAAGATTGTTAGTGATCTGTGGGGTCCAGCATAGGTATGCTCCCTCAGAGGAAACCTGTATTCTTGCACAAATGTCAACTTATATACCCATGAAGAACAAATCATGTTTTTACCCTAAAAGTCCAATACTTTCAAAGCATACTGTGACTATGAGGCATGGATGAAAGTCCACAGCAACATGGCTATAAAAGTATATAGTAGTGATTGTAGTGGCAAATTTACAAGTGTGCAAATCTAGACTCACTAAGATGCTGCCTGTATAACACACAATTTCACAGTCCATAACTCTCCACAATCAAATAGTGTTGCTGAATGTGTTAACTGCACTATTATTGAGGGTGCTTGTATGATGATGATAGCTGCAGGGCTTCTAAAATTCCTCTAGACAGAGGCTAAAAACTACATGGTGTGGTTGTGTAACTGCACTCAACAAGCTTGCTCTTTAGTAACATGATGCCATATCAGATAGCTACAGGGAAAAAAACATGATCTGTCTAGGGTCTGCAAGTGGGGCAAAAACATTTACATCAAGTTGCAAAAGGCTGAGAAACTCAAATCTAAAGTTGAGAAGACAAAAGTTGTTGGAATCAATGATCAGTCAAAAGGTTACAGAGTTCACTGGCCCAGTAAGAGCATAACTACTGTGGAAAGAGATGTCTACTTCAGTAGAGAGGCTGCTCTAATCCCAGACAGTGTTCAGATTAAAGAGGAGTGATGATCATCCAATCTGGATAGTCTCCAAGCAATATCTCTAGAATTCACACCAGCTAAGACCAAACCTGTTGATGACATGCCCAACACACTCACACGAGTTAAACCAAGCCAAAGCACAACAAAAACTGACACAGAACTCACTGAAAACATGCTAACCAGTAAAAATCAATTACTCATCAACATTTCACATCTTTGAACATGTCAAAATTCTCTTGCAGGCCTTCTTCAATATGATTCCAAGCAGTATAGAGAAGACAAGCCACAAAAACATCAAAACTGTGCTCATCATTGATGCTATGGATATATTCAAAACTAGTGGTGTCAACTTTGAGGATATGAGTGCTGAATAGATTGAAGATGCAGTTGAACATGCACTAGCCATTAGCAAAGATGTACCATCAGTAAAAAATGCATTGAGTGGCAATCACTGATAGCACTAGAAGGTGTTATACTATTCCAAATGTGCTGATTTCTGAAGGAAAAAGTCTTTAAACAAAGGAAAGTGCCTTTTTCTGTCAGAAATTGGCACTTTAGAAAGGGTATGACAGGTTTCTTTTATCTTTTTTTCAGCAGAAACACCTTCCATTGCCAGCAGTGAATGAAAAGGCTGATTGATCATCAATCATTGATGTTGAACTTAATCAAATTGAGAAATTAAATATGTGGAACATAGTCAAGGCACCAACAAAATACCATACAGGTAGGTCTTGCACTACAAACATAGTGCTGGTGGCCAGATTATCAGGTAAAAAGTGTCAAGAACCACTAACCTAAGGGCTTGCTGTAGAGCAATAAACCCACTAGTCAGAGAGGCTTGAAAAGCAATGGGTACTTCAGAGGGCTTTGACATAGTAATCCAAGGTAGTCCAAGGTAGTCCAATCATAGTAAGAGCTTGATTGGAGTGGAAATAGAGGTTGAGCATGAGGAAAACAAGGCAGAGGACTTAAAAATTGGATGAGAACAGAGAGGAGAAGGGAGTTTATTGAAAGCAGAAAGAGAAATAAAGACAGGAAGTAAAAAAAAAATGAGGAAATATTGTTAATACCAAGACTAAGGACCAACTATGGGGCCAAAGCCTTATATACCCAGGAAGGGCTGGGGGTGTCAGGTTCCGCTGACCCGGGGGCTCAGCAATTCTGGGCGAGGCCTTACCAAGCGTACTCGGACAGCTACGGACATGCCGGGACTTAGAGAGGACCGGAGGAAGGCGCCGGGATGAGGTGACGTGCGCCGGGAGCATGGGGAGACCAGATGAAGTGTCCCCGGGTTGGCGCGAGCAAGGGGCGAGCGCCGGACGAGAAGGTTCTACTGGGGGAAGTTCAGGTTAGACGGCGCGATGAGTGGCATGCCGGCGGCGAACTATCCGGGGAAATCAGGGGGCTGATAGGCGAATAGGCAATTTAGAGTTTGACAGGTGCGGGACCGAGCTCAGAGGAGCGGAGAATGTGGACCGGAGAAGATAAGAGATTGGAATACGAGAAGGGAAGGGAAGGAGAAACTTGAGGCAGAGACGAGGACGGAGGAAAGAGACGGATGAGCAAAGGAGATGGAATTAAGAGAGTAGATAGAGACAATGGACAGATACGAGACGAGAGAGTAGAGACAAATACGGACTATAGAAATGGAGACGAGTACGAGACGATAGAGTGGAGACGAGTACGAGGTGAAGTTATGAGGCCGGAGCAATACAAGAGGAAAACCGGAGAGTATGGGCAATATCAAGACTACCGTACTTAGTGCTACGGGGGGGCTTATATACTGACTACGCGACGAGGCAGGTCCGGGGTCCCGGTTCTGGGTCTGGGGGCTGCTCCGGGGCTCTGGTGGTGTCCCGGAGCACCTAGGAGGACAAAGAAAAACCACGGGTGTCGGATGGGAGTGGCGCCGTTGCTTTGGGAGTTGCAGTGGCACCGCGTGAGGGAGGATGTGGCGCGACGAGAGGACGCGATGAGGCATAATGCGGGAGTTAATGCGGGACAAAGCATGATGCGTGGGTTGATGCGCAGGGCGATGCATGATGCACGGCGTGATGCGTGGCATGAAGCGATCATGCATGATGCGTTGAATGATGCGTGGCACGTCGGATGTTGTGTGGGTCGCCGTGCTGTCGCGCCGGGAATCCCCGGGGGTCGTCGGTAGTGTCCGTAGGGTGCCCAGGGGAACGTCAGGGCCGACCGGGGTATGACGTGATGGCCGTGTTGGGTGTTTGTGGAGTTCGTCCCGAGTCGAGGTCGTGCGAGGGGTGTTTGCTGGGGTGTGTGGTGTGGTCCCAGGCCCGGGGCTCAGGCCCGGGGGTGGGTCGTGACAGGGGGGATGTAAGTGTGGATCCTGGGGTCAGCAAAGTACCTGTTTTAGAAGTAGGAGCATGGTAAGAGATGTGGCTAAGAGAATCAACCTAGATGAGGTAAGAAGGGGAGAAGCTGATGCACTGCTGATGTGTAATGTGATGTGTTAAAGAGGTTGCATACACTGGGGTTTTGGGGAAGAGAGTCCAAGGTTGGAGTTAGTAGCCTTCCCAGGTTTGTAGGAGGAAGGAGGAGGGTACTGAAGAAATGGATAGGTGGTGACACAAAGCTTGACTCATTGCTAAAGGTTTAAGCAGCAGTTTAGGATTGGATATTTGCTCCAACTGTGTGTACTGCCACACTTTGTGTTACAATCTAAAGGTCTAGGACACCATAAGTGTGCCTGACCCTTTCACACATCACACATTCACATAACATATCACATACCATTGTCAATACCAGACAAAGCTACATAGAGTACATATATTTTCACCTACCTAGCAAATGGGCACTCTCAGTCATTTTTACATGGACTGAGGATTAGAAGACTTACTGTCTGTATTAATCTAGGTTACCAAGTGTCAAATTCCAACAGGTTATAGGCATTTGCTGTTCTTGATTCACTTAAATCTGAATCAGGTATCTATGGTTTTCTCTTGGGCTGACTGCCCAGACCACTTCACATCTGATATACATGCAACTCACATAAAACTTAGTTGTCTATCTCTATATCATGCAGCCAATTGTTGTGTCACCTACAATAACAACCCCTGTGGGCAAAACTGCATCTCCTATTCCATTCCCTGATCCCAAAATTAAGCTCAGCTCTGATGCCATTGCCAAAATGCAGAAAGTTGATGCATTGGCAAATCCAACAATCGTGCCAGTTGGAAAGTTTATAGCAGGTTGGACCGGGCATATCTTGGATAAGAACAACAGTAAATGGAGCAAGTGGTCCTACACCATGAACCTCAAACTCTCAATGGTCCAGCTCTGGGAATAGTTTTTCAATCAGCCACCCCCCCATCCAATGTATGAGCCTTGTGCCTACTAGGCCTGTAGCAGCAACAGCCGTTTAGCATGTTCCTTTGTAAAGCACACATTGACAACATTTGAGTAGAAACTCTGTGCCAATCAATGGAATCCTGTGAAACTGTGGCAATACTTGAAAGAGCATCATGGGGGTTCCATGCCAGTCCAGAAAGTATGCCTGCTCCAGGAAGCCCTCACTACAAAGTATTCTCCGGTGGAGTCCCTTACAAAGACAGCAGACACAATTTTTAAGAAGATTGATCATGCATTTGAGACTGGCATGGTTACAAAGGAACTTTTGCAGTCAATAGCTGTTCTCTTGTCCCTATTTGACAGATCTTACACCCACATACATTCTATTATTTTGCAACCTCACTTCAGCTGCCAATGTGAGGAAGTATAGTCCTACCAAGATTTGTCATTTCTTAGAAGAAAAACAGACTCTGATAGATGCCAATAAATCAGCTGTGCAGACCAACATATCACCAACTGTCCTGGCTGTCAAAACGTTGATGACACCCAAAAGTCGCTAAGCACTATCCTAGTAGATGGTAAACTTAGCGCCTCACAAATGAGTAGTGTCAGGTGGTCGCTAGTGTTTTGAGAGAGTCCCGGGCAGGGTCCCAGAAGCCTAGTCTTTTTAGTGTGATTTGAACTTAGAGAAATAAACCAGTTGCTTAGCGATCTAAGCTGAAAGCCTTCAAGGCGCTAGGGTGCTAGAAGTCAGCAAGGACTCTAGTGATGTAAACATTGGCGATGATATGCCCGTATGGCACCGTAATACAAAAGTTGGTAGTCGAAGCTGGCAAGGTGAAGTTGGCAAGACTGATTCACTTAGCGACTCGGAGGACTTAGAATGCGCTGAAATGAGATCTGAACTGTGGGGCGTACGATTCGATGATGGCTAAGACAAAATATGTACAATATTTATAGGTGCTAGGCCGCCATGGTAATTAAACTAAAAAGTTGCTAATTAATTAATCACAAAAGAAATGGAGACAAGTACAATGGAACATGAAAGTCACTAAGTGACGGCGTCTGTCAAGTTGGCAAGCGTTAACTTAACATCCTAGCAGTGAAAGAGGCCAAATGCATGGGGACTGTTGCTAAGGCCTGAAACCATCAAGGGGGCCTGTCTTGCGTAGATTGCTAAGTGTCAGATCAACTGTAAGCGTCGCTAATATCTGAAACCATCACATGGACCTGTCTTGTGTAAATCGCTAAGCGTTGCTAAAGTGATCTGACATCGGATCTTTGAGAAGCACTAGATTTTGATAGGCATCGCTAAAGGCTCTGGCATCGGTTATCACTGATCGGGGACTTGAAGGGGGCCGGGTTAGAGTCAAGTGAGTAGCAGGTGATTGCCAAGTCATGTGGTCACTAAGTCCCGTGATCCTGCACATCACGTCCTATAGCCTGAGTTCAATCCCTGCTAGCTGCAAAACATAAGTCACTAAAAATAGTGCTGGTGTGCTGAGCTCTGCCAGAGTCTTATCAACGTCAAAGTTTGACAGACTTGTCTGCACTGAGTATAAGTTCCAAGGCTATCCCTCCTTTAATGGCCACACCCTTCCTTAGTGTAGCCATACTCTCCCAAACTGTTGACAAATCCAAGACAGCACATATTGCTCACTTTGAGGCTCTACAAAAAGGGAGAGACAGGAAGAAGTTGCTGTCAAAGATCACCATCATGCCTTTAGGAGGAGCAGCCTTCACATTGGAAGGCAATATAGCTATGCAAGGAAAGACAACAACAACAGAGTTTGCAGGCATAGCTTCAGATACCATCCCAATGACAGGTTCTATTGAGGAGATTGAGGCTCTGGAATTCAAAAATTAGTTGCTCTAGAAGAAGATCTGAGGGTAGGAATTAATTGCAGTGACTGTTCAATAGACAATTTGAAGGACAAAGTTGCACTGACAAGCTCAATCAACTTAACCATGCCATTCTACCTAGACTCCAGTGCCTGTAAGGGTGACCTCTGGAGGCTATGGCTCAGTCACATAGCTGGCAGAGGGAAATCCAAAGTATATTTAGGTAATACAACAATAACTACTCACCTGGCAGAGGGAAATCCAAAGAGAACAAGTCTAGGGATTCCCCATGCCAGGAGTGACGCTTCCAAGGCTCCAGAAGCGTGGGAAGTAACTGTATAGCATGACAAAAGCCACAATAAAATTTATAATCTAAAAAAGGAAAATCTCCGAAAATAATCAAAAACTTGGAAATTGCTATTGCCAGAGGTCATGCACATGTCTCATGTGACTTGCTTAGTAATTTGGAGGCTAGCCTCGAGATGACTAAGCCTCTGGATGCTTACTAAGCCTCTGGATGCTTACTAAGCCTCTGGATGCTTACTAAGCCTCTGGATGCTTACTAAGCCTCTGGATGCTTACTAAGCCTCTGGATGCTTACTAAGCCTTTGGAAGCGTTGGCTACACTTGTTTGAATGATAACTAAAGAACCAGAGCACCTCAAGGGCTGAGAATAGTACCAATAGATAGTGTTGAAAGAATAGAAGCAGTAAAGTAAAAGAGTGACAGCAGAAATAGGGAAATAAATAGAGGAAGAATAAAAAAATAAGGAGTGGAAGAAGGGAGAAATGAGGAGTCCCCTGACAGTGTCATAGTACATATATCACTAGACCCAACTTCACCTCTCTAACCATGATTCCTGAAAGGCCTATCCAAGGTGTAAGTGGTGCTGCCATCTTTGCAAAGGGGATAGGAAGCATTTGACTTGCTATAAATGAAAGTACCTGCATTGAAATAGAAAATGCACTATACATTCCACAGTCTGCTGTGAAATTACTCTCAGTCAGCAAACTTGTCAAATGAGCTGAGATAATTTGACAATACAAGAGCCACCTTAATCCAGAAATCCACAAAGTCTGTAATTACCACCACCACACTCCTTCCTCAGAAAGACCTGTACGCAGTCAACTTAGTCTCTGACCTTGCATATGCCACTCATGCCTTGCCTAACATTGAAACCTGGTACAGGAGACTAGGCCACACAAATTACCAAGCAATACTCCAGATGGCACAAGCTGGAATGATCAAAGGTATGCCCAAGACCTTTCTCAAAGCCTCCTAAGTGTAATCATTGCATTCTTGGTAAACAGGCATGCACACCAGTACTAAAGGAAAGGGAGAAGGGGAAAGGGCATAGGGCATCGCAACAGCTTGAGAAAATATGGGTAGACCTAGCAGGGCAATCTGCAGTGATGTCATGTACTGGCAACAATTATGTTATGAATAAAGTAGACAATTTTACAAACAAACTGTGGTCTCTCCTTCTAAAGTCCAAGGATGATGGGTTCTCAGAACTGCAGGCCTGGATTCTGGCTTGTAAAAGAGAAACCAGTAAAAAATTAAAAATTCTATGCACCAAGCAAGACAGGGAGTTTAATGGGATCAACATAATATAGATTGAGGGGTATAATCCTTGAGGTTGGTGCCCTATATATGTCTGCCCACATTGGCTGAGTGGAACACATGCATTGTATGTTAATGAGGAAGGCTTGTTCAATGCAAATTGCTTTGAGATGCCTACCATTCCTATGGGATGAATTTTACCTCATGGCCACACACTTGCATGGCAAAACAAAGACATCTGCTGTAAATAACACTATGCCTGAGCTGTGGTACAGAACAAGACCCAATTATTCATATATTTGGAAGATTGGCTGTAGAGTGTTTGTCTTGACTCTAGGCAAGCACAACCCAAAGGTATATGAAAGGTTGATTGAATGCATGTTGATAGGCTACAACATGAATTCAAAGGTGTACAGGTGCTATAACAGGTCAACACAGAAGGTCTATAGTTCATACCATGTATGCTTCATTGAGAGTCACAATGATCATCCACTGACAGAACATTCTGTATCCTAGGACATGAACAAAACTTCATCCCCAACAATACAATCTATATTGGGCACTTCAGATACCTAGCTGTCAACAACAACTCACAATGAAGATAAGCCTGTACCCATTCTCAGAATTATAGACTTTGATCAAGCCAAGCCCAAATCAGCACCAATCATTCCCCCACCACAAGTACTTCCAGCGCTAACACCAGTGACTGAACCAACTCAACCACAACAATCAGGACAAACAACAATACCAACATCAAAGATGGCATAAAAGGATGCATGAGAGGAAACACAACTAGAAAAAGCTGCAAAGGAGGCAAAAGAATCAGCAGATAGGGTCAAGAAAACCAAGAGAGAATGACAAACAGCACTGGACAACTTGCAACACAAGGTACCAAAGATCAAGCATGATGCAAGTGTGGGCAACAAATTTGATTGTATCATGATAGCATTGAATACAATCAGAGATCAACACAATCCAGATTCCAATCCAGACATGCCAAGGACATTGGAGGAGGCTAAGTTGTCACCAGGTTAGTCAAGGTAGGAGGCATTTTACCATGAAGAACTTAACTCACTGCAGGAGATGGGCATTTGGAAATTTTGGTCCCACATGAGAAAGTGCCAGCAGGACAAAAAATATTTAGAGGATGGCACATTTTTATAATCAAACACATCACAAGATTCAAAACTTGACATGTCCTTTAAGGTTTCACTAGAGTAAAAAGGAGGAATTTTGAGAAAACAACCTCACCAATGGCACATGTGGAATTGTGGCAAATTCTCCTTCACTTAGCGGCTACAATGGGTTGGGATGCAACCCAGATTGATGTTAAGATGGCATTTTTGAATGGAGTCCTAGTTAAGGAGGAGCAGATCTGCATGCAGCAACCACAGAGTTTTGAGAAGAGTGGCAAGGAGGATTGGATGTGCAAACTGGTGAGACTGCTTTATGGCATGAAATATGCTGGCTGTATCTGGAATAAAATGCTGGACAATGTCATGAGGAGACTGGGTTTCAACCAATTGAGTTGTGAAGTATGCGTTTATTACCAAAAATCTGATCAAAAAATAGTGATCACGAGTGTCCACATCAACAATTTCTTGGTGATTGTGAGCTCAAAAAGCACAAATGACAATTTCAAGAAGGAGCTGAGGAAGATATGGAATATCTTGGACATGGGAACCCCTTGACACATTGTAGGAATCATGGTTGAATAAGACCGCTTCCACAGACATGTATTCCTTTCACAGACAACTCTTGTTGATAAACTCACATCCCAATATGGCTAGTCTGAAGCTTTCTCTTTGATAGCCCCTATAGAATCTGGACTGAAACTCCATCATGTAGACCAATTGCTGCTCAGTGACACAGATTACAAGAAACTGGAGAGAATTCCCTATAGAAATCTGGTTGGTGGACTACTCTGGTTTGCAATATTCACTTGCCCAGACATTCAGTATATGGTACAGCAGTTATTGCAATTCCTGGACTGCTATTTATACACCCACTAAAATGCTGCTGTACAAGTTCTCCAATATCTGAAAGGCATGTGCTCAATGCAGTTATGGCTTAGAGGGGACATGCCAATAGACTTAGTGGGTTTCACAGATTTGGACTGAGCAAACTGCCTCAATACAAGGCAGAGCATTGAAGGATATGCATAGTCACTTTGTGCCGTCTTGATATCATGGGCAACATGGAAACAAAAGATGGTTGTGATGTCCTCATGCAAGGCAGAGTATTGGCTGTGTTTGAGGTGGCACAAGAGTGTATCTGGTTGTGAATGATGATGAAGGCCTTGGAACACATTAGATGGAGCCACTACAATACTATGCAACAATAACTCTGCTATAAATTTGTTGGAGGACCTGCTCTTACATTCACGTGTCAAGCATGTCAATATAAAGTACCATCTCTTATGGGAATGTGTCACAACAAAGGAAATTCAGTTGTGCTACATCAACACAAGAGACAATGTCATAGATATATTCACCAAGGCCTTACTTGCCCCACAATTCACCTACCTATGTGATATCATGGGTCTTCAGTAGCATGATTCCACATGAAGAGGAGAGCCACACTTTACAATGAGGAGGAGTGTTACAATCTAGAGGTCTAAGACACCATAAGTGTGCCTGACCCTTTCACACATCACACATTCACATAACATATCACATACCATTGTCAATACTGGACAAAGCTACATAGAGTACATATATATTCACCTACCTAGCAAACAGGCACTCTTAGTCATTTCTACATGGACTGAGGATTAGAAAACTTACTGTCTGTATTAATCTAGGTTACTGAGTGTCAGATTCCAACACTTTGTGTTCTCCTATCCATTGCAGCATTGCATAGAGCTTCCATCAAACATGCTGATCTTAAAAATGCATATTTAAACTCATCACTCAAAGATAATGAGGTCATTTTAATATAACTTCTACTTCACTACTAACAGTTCCACAATTTACTTTCTGAATTTGCAAACTTACCTGATTCAAAGCTTGCATGTTGACTTAAGTGCCCAGTTTATGGTACAAAGCAGAGTGCTCATCACTGGAATGAAGAAGTATTCAGCACTTTCACTGATCTCAGTTACATGGACTGTCAAGCCAACATTGCCATACTTTACAAAGTTGACAATGACCAATGACTTTACTATAATCTACTTCAATGAGTCTCTAGGAATCATTGAAACCAGGTCAAAATATACTGAATTTGATGGATTCACTGGTAATAAGCTGGTACCTTAGAGAATGATGTCTCTGATTCTGTCATGACTGGAGGAAAAATTGGCAGAACAAGATGAACTGGAGGCCAACATAGTAACCAGAAGCATGACACAATCTGCCAAAATAAGCAAAACCTGGGAGAGCAAGAATACAGGTGAACAAACTAAATTATCAATAGCAACATTGTCAGGGGACTTCCATTTCCAGAACTTCCTTTTTCAGAACCCCGGAGTTTTCCAGAGATTTCCAGAGATCTCCAGAATGCTCCTGCGCCTTCCAGAAAGTACTGCATAGTCATTCTCATGCCTCGCCACCTGCGCTGATGCGCCATGCTGTGGCAGAGGAATCCTTAGACTTGTTCTCTTTGGATTTCCCTCTGCCAGGTGATTAGTTATATTTTCTGTTGTACTGTACTGTTCTAATAAACTTTGGATTTTTCTCTGCCAGTTGTGTGACTTAGCCACAACCTCCAGAGGTCGCCCTTACAGCAGAACAAGTCTCAGGATTCCTAGTCTGGAAGCCCCCTATAGCCACCAAACTTCTTCCAGCTTCTATCTGTTGCTTCTCTACTAGGCTTAAGCACTAAAGGTTATCTATGTCTCAGCCAGCTGCTTCAGAAGCTCTCTTGGATGCTATGGCCTCTGGCAAGGAAGCCTGGACCTGCTTGCTCCATCTAGAAATGCAGGTGCAACTTACTCAAGCCTTCCTCACCCAGCATACCGCCAAACTCACCCACCTCTGCCAAATACTGAAACCATGTCCAATTCCCTCCACACGCTTCTCAAACGCCTTGCTCTGGTAGCAGCCAACCTCCTGCAGCCTACTCTGCCAGTGCAATGTCCTTGCACCACATGATCCCCTCTTCTGGCATGGGAGTGCTCCAATATCCTGTGCCTGGCAATCCCTGATGCGTACAATGGTGACCACACGTCTGGGGAATGTTTTCTCCAATCTTGCATCACTTACATCCAACTCTGCAGCAATGACTTTGTTTTTGGCAAGCTGAAGATTGTGTGGGTTCTGTTCTATATGAAGTCGGAATGAGCAGCTACCAATGCAATGAGGGTTTTCCAATGTCCCAGTGGTGTCAGAAGCTTTGTGGACTAGACCAAGTTCAAAAAAGAGTTCTGAGATGAGTTCTTCCTCTGGAATCCAGCCAAAACCACTATGCTGGTTCTGCAAGACAGGGATCAGTATGGCCAAGGGAAGCAATCCTTGGATAAGCACATCAACTCATTCCATGTGCTGGTAGAGCAGGCCAAGTACCCTGACGGCCTGCAGCTGTGCCTTACCTTTTGGAAAGGGCTCTATTTGGTTCTGATGGAGTGCATCAACAACCTTGTGGGAAGATGCCTGGCAGACAATTGAGTCCTATCGTGGTATTGGGTTGCTTGGGAGCAGTGGCAGCTCATGGAGCTCAAGCGGGATCTCTGCAGAGCTGCAACCCCCCGCTTACTCCTTGCACCTCCCTGTTCCACTCTTCTGTTGACCAACTGCTTTGCCCCTAGCAGCGCTGTTGGCTGCCCCTCTGGCACTCCTAGTACTGTCCCTAGGCACTCCAATGGACATGGACACTTCTCAGCAGCGCATGCCTCTCCTGTTCTCATGCTGACACTGCGGCGCACAAGACCACTTTACCCGCCATTGCTCCCAGAGCCTGGAGGTTCAATATCTGTCCCTGGAAGAGCAGGAAGAGTTGCTCCTGCAACTCCTGGCAGCCTGCAATGTGGCTAGGATCCTCTCTCCAGATGCTTCTGCCTTGAAGAATGCACATGAGGTTCTTCTTGTTGCCAGAGAGTCAGAGGGGTTGCAGGAGGGATTTTAGGGATGTGGCAGGTGAAAAGTACGCCCCCGTTACCTAGTACTAACCAGTTTGCATGTCTGTTGGTAGAAGAAATCAATACAACTTCTGTCAATGACTCAGTCCTCTCAACTGTAAGCACTACCCCTGATGTACCCAATGGCTTTTTAAAGCCCTCCTTGACCCTCTCTAGGCATGCACTGCTGTCTGGAAATACCACCTCCCCTGCCACTATGTCATAGCATCCACCCTGTTGCCAAACTTGCTCTGGATAAATGTGGAGATTAAAACTACTGATATGCAGCAGACCCACAGCATAGTTTCCCTCCTGGACTCCAGAGCAACTGGACTCTTTGTGGATGCTAGCTATGTGGAGCAGCACCAGCTCACAACTCGGCCCCTCCTATCTCTCATCCTGGTGTACAATGTTGATGGCACTTGTAACAAAGCAGGATCTATCATCTATCAAGTCCATGGTGGACCTTATTCTGTGCTACAAATCTCATGCAAAGTGCACTACCTTTGCAGTTACAAGCATTGATAAATAGGAGATGATCCTGGGATTTTCCTGGCTTTAGAAGCACAATTCAGAAATTGATTGGGCCTTAGGAGAAATCAGCATGAGTCAGTGCCCTCAATGTTGTGCTACCTGCGCAGACAAAGTGAAGAAGGAGCAGTGCACCGCAATGCAAGAACGTGCAGCTATTCAGGCATATCAGGTGGGATACCTTCTGTTTGCAGATTTTAACCTGCTGGACTCCCTGCCTCTGGCATTCTCTCATAGAGAGGCCTTTTACAAGGACAACAGACATAGCGGAGGGGACTCCAGCCAAGAAGAAGAACATGAGAGGGAGTTCTTACCCACTTCAGACCCGGAGCTTCTTGTAAGAGTGATCTCTGGAGTCTATGGCTCAGTCACACAGCTGGCAGAGGGAAATCCAAAGTATATTAAAAAATGCATAGGTAACACTACAATAACTACTCACCTGGTAGAGGGAAATCCAAAAAGAACAAGTCTAAGAATCCCTGTGCCAGGACTGATGCTTCCAAGGCTTCAGAAGTATAGGAAACAACTATACAGATCAACAGAGTGGCTAACCTTAACTTAAATAGTGAAAAACTTGGACATAGCATGTGGCTCGGTAGTTACCAGATCACATGCAGCTTTGGCATGTTACCGGATCATATGCAGCTTATTAAGTAGGCTAGAGCGGACAGAACCAGTAAAAGAAAGTGAGAGAGAACTGTACTAAGAAGTAAAAAGATAGACAAGAGAAGGATAAGAAGGATAAGAGAAGGATAAAAAGGATAAGAGAAGAAAATAAAGGACAAGAAAAGAAAAGAGAGAGGAGTCTCCTGACACTTCTGGACAAAGCCATCAAGGTAGGAGACTGCATCTATACCACTATGCTATGACTCCTGCTGGTCGCAGAAGAGATCTGGGCCAGCTAGACCAATTCCCAATGGCTGGCCCAGGCCTTTGCAGCAAATGCTCCTCTAAGGGTCTTCCAGGATGTGGTCCCTGACCACCTACAGGACTTTGAGGATGTCTTTTCCAAGGCCTTGTTTGACTCTCTCCTAGAACGCAAGCAGTGGGACCACATTATCAAAATCCTGCTGGATTCAAAGCTAGCCAACTGCAAGGTTTATCTGCTCATGCCCAAGGAGCAGGATGAGCTCAATGCATTCCTCTAGAAGAATCTGGAGTCCAGACAAATTGCTCCTTGAAGTCCCCAATGGCCTCTCCGGTGTTTTTCATCAAGAAGAAGAATGGCTCCCTCTGGTTAGTCCAGGACTATCATGTACTCAATGCAATGACTATCAAGAACCGTTACCTACTTTTCCTCATCTTGGAACTAATCAACAACCTCCAGAGTGCACGCTACTTCACTAAGTTGGACATCTGTTGGGGCTACAACAATGTGCGCATCAAGGCAGGAGGGAGATGAGTGGAAGGCAGCATTCTGGACCAACTGTGGGCTGTTTGAACCCCTGGTGATGTTCTTTGGATTTACCAACAGCCCTGCCACCTTCCAGACCATAATGAACAACATATTTCAGAACTTCATAGCCAACGGCGTAGTATGCATGTATCTCGACGACATCCTCATCTACACCAAGACATTAGAGGAACATTGTCAGATCATGCGAGTTGTCCTGGACCGTCTCACCAACACCAGCTCTACCTCAAGCTGGAGAAGTGTGAGTTTGAGCAGACCTGCATTGGGTACCTCGGACTCATCATTTTCCATGGCATGGCAGAGATGGACCTAGTAAAAGTGGCTGGTGTTATGCAGTGGCTGGAACTCCAAAGCAAGAAGAAAGTACAGGCCTTCCTGGGGTTCACCAACTTCTACCAGCGGTTTATCCAGGACTTCTCCCACCATGCTTGGCCTCTCTTTGACCTCACTGAGAAGGATGTTGCATGGGCTTAAGAAGACACAGAGCAGCAGGCCTTTGACACCTTGAAGTCTGCCATCACCTCCAAGCCCATCCTACTCTTCCCCAACAACAATCAGCCTTTTCAAGTCAAGGCGGACAGTTCTGACTTTACTACCAGTGCAGTCCTCTCCTAGGAGTCCCTAAAGGATGGCAAGTAACACTCTGTTGCCTTCTACTCCAAAAGCCTCAATGCCGTGGAACAGAACTACAAGATCCACGACAATGAGATGCTCATGATCATCCAGTTGCTGGAGGAATGGTGTCACTTCCTGGAGGGGGCCTGGCACAAATTTGAAGTCTGGATGGACCATAAAAACCTGGAGTACTTCCGGACAGCCAAAAAGCTCAACCATTGACAGGCTCGGTGGTTCCTGTACCTTGCCAACTTTGATTTCACATTGCACCACATGCCTGGTCAAAGCATGGAGAAGCCTGATGCCTTCTTCTGGTGTGCTGACCATGGTTCCGGTGCAGGGAATAATGACAACATCACCCTTCTGTGCCCAGAGCTGTTTGCCATTCATATGCTCAAAGGGGTAGTGGTCCAGGGAGACAAGGTCAACATACTCTGGAACATCTGCTGAGGTAATTGGGAGGGAATACAGGAGGACTCAGTCACAAAGGCTTCACTGGCACTACGCTCAAGACGCTCTTCTGGTGCAAAATCCATATGCACTGACAAGTGGGGGCTGCAGGACAGACTACTCACCTTTCAGAGATACATCTACATGCCAAACAACCCAGAGCTCCAGAGGTGCATTGTCAAACAGCACCACAACTCCTGTGTCACTGAACACTCCAGCTGCTGGAAGACATTGGAGCTAGTCTTCTGGAACTACTGGTGGCTGCAGATGTCATGCTACATTGGTACACACACTAGCACTTGCAACCTCTGCCTCCAGACAAAGCTCCATCAATACCCCTCAACCAGTCAACTGCACTCCCTTTCCACACCCGCCACACGCTGGAGCGTGGCCTCTGTTGACTTCATCATGGAACTCCTGGACGTGCACAGATACAATGTTGTCAGGTCATGGATCTCTATGGTAAGCGGACGCACTTCATTCTGATGCACACAACCTGCTCCACAATGGGTGCTGCCAACCTGTATTGGAAGAACGTCTGGAAACTCCACGGCTTCTCCAATGCCTACGTCTCTGACCAGGGCTTGCAGTTTGTAGTGGACTTCACCCAAGAGCTCTACTGTCTCCTACACGTTAAGCTCCACACATCCACTGTGTATACCTGCAGTCCAATGGGCAGACCAAGCGTGTCAACCAGGAGCTAGAAGCAGTATCTCTGGCTGTTCTGCAACAAACACCAAGACAACTGGAATGAGCTCCTCTCCAAGGCAGAATTCCAGTACAACAACCCTGTCCACACGTTCATGCAGGTCTCTCCGTTCTTCCTCAACACTGGCTGACACCCCTGAATAGGCTTCAAACCACATGCACGCCAATCAGAGAACAAGTTGGTCAACAACTTTGTCGACCGCATGCAGAAGGCACAGAAAGAGGCAAAGGCCACGCTGACCAAGGCAAAGAACGATATGGCCTGGTACTACAATTGAGAACAGACTCCTGTCAGGGGACTTCCTTTTCCAGCCATCCCGGAGATCTCCGGGACCCCCCGGACTTCCTTTTCCAGCCATTTCCTTTTCTGGCCATCCCAGAGATCTCCGGGATGCTCCCTTGCAGTTGTTGGACTTCTCTGAGATGTTGTACAGTTGTTGTCATGCCCCTGCCCCCGTACTGATGCGCCATGCCGTGGCAGAGGAATCCTTAGACTTGTTCTCTTTGGATTTCCCTCTGCCAGGTGATTAGTTATTTCCCTGTAATATGTACTGTCTCTAATACACTTTGGATTTCCCTCTGCCAGTTGTGTGACTTAACCGCAACCTCTAGAGGTCGCTCTTACAGCAGAACAAGTCTTCTAATCCCGGTCTGGTAGCCCTCTATAGCCGCCAAACACCTCTTGGCTCCTATTTGTTGCTCCCCCACCGGTTTTAAGCACTGCCTTGTCTATGTCTCAGCCCGCCACTCCAGAAGCGCTCCCGGACGCTGCTGCCTCCGGCGAGGAAGCCTGGACCCGCCTGCTCCACCTAGAAACGCAGGTGCAACTCACCCAAGCCTCCCTTACCCAGCACTCCACCGAACTCACCCACCTCCGACAAACCACCGACACCATCTCCGACTCTCTCCGTACCCTCCTTGAACGCCTTGCCCCGGCGGCACCTAACCCCCCGCCGCCTACTCCGCCGGTGCAGTACCCATGTGCTGTGCAATCCCCCATCCCGGCACGGGAGCGCTCCAACATCCCACGCCCGGCAACCCCTGACGTCTACAACGGCGACCGCGCGTCCGGGGAATGCTTCCTCCAGTCGTGCGCCACCTATCTCCAGCTCTGTGGCGACGATTTCGTATCTGACGAGCTGAAAATTGTGTGGGTCTTGTCCTACATGAAGTTGGGACGAGCGGCCACCTACGCGCTGAGGGTTTTCCGATGCCCTGGAGGCGTCGCGAGCTTTACGGACTGGGCTGAGTTTGAACAAGAGTTCCGGGATGAGTTCTTTCTCTGGAACCCCGCCAAAAGTGCCACGCTGATCCTGAGGAATAGGGAGCAGTACGGCCAAGGGAAACGCTCGCTGAACAAGTACATTGACTCGTTCCGCGCATTGGTTGAGCAGGCCGAGTACCCCGACGGCCTGCAACTCTGCCTTACCTTTTGGGAAGGGCTCCATCCGACCCTGATGGAGCGCATCGACAACCTTGCGGAGGGTCGACCGGCTGACGACCAGGTCCTGGCATGGTACCAGGTGGCCTGGGAGCAATGGCAGCTCATGGAGCTCAAGCGCAACCTCCGCAAGCCTGCGCATCCTGCGCCTCCGACGCGACCCCCCGCAATGCTCCCCCGCAGGTTCCCAATCCTGGCACTGCCCATGGCAACAGTCGCACCCCCGACAATTCCGGCACTACCTCCAGGTGCGCCAATGGATGTGGATGCTTCCCGACAGCGCGCCCCGCTCCCCCTCTCATGCCGATGCTGTGGCGCGCAGGGCCATTTCGTGCGTCACTGCTCCAGGGGTCTGGAAGTGCGCTACCTCTCCCCAGAGGAGCAAGAGGAGCTACTCCTGCAGCTCCTGGCGGCCCGGGACATTGCTGGAGTGCCCTCTCCGGATACCCCCATTCCGGAGGAGACATCAAAAGACGCCCACGTTCCGGAAGGCCAGGAGGAGCAGAGTGAGGGTTTTCAGGGGCGCGGCGGGTGACCAGTACACCCCCGCCGCTTAGTGCTAACAGGTTTGCATGTTTGTCGGTAGAAAAAATCAATACAGTCTCTGCCAATAGCTCTCCAACCGTAAGCACTACTCCTGTCGTACCCAACAAACCCCCTCAGCCCTCTCCAACGCCTGCCCGAACGCGCCTCCCCCACCGCTAGGTAATTGCCTCCACTCTGTTGCCCAACTTGCTCCGGATGAACGTGGAAATCGAGACAACCGACACGCAACAGACCCGGAGCGTGTCGGCCCTCTTAGACTCCGGAGCCACCGGGCTCTTTGTGGACACCAGCTACGTAGAACGGCATCAGCTCACCACTCGACCCCTGCTTTTCCCGATCCTGGTATACAACGTTGACAGTACCTGCAATGAAGCGGGGTCCATCAAGTCTGTGGTGGACCTTGTTCTTCGCTACTGGTCCCATGCGGAGCGCACTACCTTTGCCGTCACAAGCATTGGTAAACAGGACATGATCCTGGGATTCCCATGGCTCCGGGAGCACAACCCAGAAATCGACTGGGCTACT
>QLOM01000016.1:0-25649 GCA_003313785.1 Termitomyces sp. MG148
TGTTTACCCTTGACAGTGCTTAGCGACTTTTGGGCGTCATCAAATTGGAGCCTACTGCGAGGGACTTTAGGGCAGAATTCCGCCAGAAACTCGTTTGCAACGCCAGCGCCGCCTTCTAGTTCAGTCGGCAGGCGCCACTATCCCTTTCCACATTTTGCCTTCTACTCCCCAGTTGCCTGGAGCCTTACCACATCGCACCTTAGCACAAGAACTTGCCGATTACACAACTGAGCTTACCATCGACGACATCCCAGACCTTTTCCCCCGCCAACTAGACTTTGACACTAGCGCACCTGGCACTCAGACTCCTCTTGCCGACTTAGCTCAGGGATCACCACCTAGTCCTATCACCCCATTGTCACAACTATTCAGAACCCCCACTCCCTCACCTCCAGCTTCACCACTTTGCTTACCAACTACTTCGCTACCAACAACACCGTTACCGACTTGCACTATGGAGGCAGCTGTCACTCAGCACATGCCGCCTCGCAACCACTTCTCCGCCCCCAAATGGGATGAGACCAAACTCCAGGAGCTCACTCAATACTTTAAGGAACTCGAATACCTCTTTTGTGACTGCAGCATTACCAACCACACCCAAATGAAGGAATACGCGGCACGTTATGTGTCATACGACACGGCAGAAACATGGACTGGCCTCAGGGAATTTAGCGCCCCTGCTGCTGCTCTTGGCGACAACCCCCTACCAGCAGCAACTTATGAAGACTGGAAAGCCGCCGTGATTAGGCTCTACCCTGGCGCTGAAGCCTCTACACGTTATACGGTCAGCGAACTTCAGAAACTAGTACAGGACACTTTTGACAACGGCATATACACCCTTGGCGCCCTCTCGACTTATTACCGCGACTTCCAGAGAGTCGCCAGGTGGCTTTTACAGAACGGCAAGCTCTATGGGAATGAGGAACGTCGCTTATTCCAGCAAGGTATCCCCACGTTGCTATGAGCTAGGATTGCTAGGCGCTTGGAAATCACTCAGCCTAACCACCACCTGGAGGAGCCCTATAATGTGGACGACGTCTTTGAAGCTGGTAAGTGGATTCTTAAAGGCACGGACACTGGCGTGAGTGCCCCTCGTCCTGTTGCCGTCCCTGGTGTACTGCCTGTCCCTGCCACCGCCATTGCTCTCTTACCGACCCCACCGCCAGCCGATCGATACGTGAAGAAAGAAGATTTGGACACCGCCGTTGCTGCCGCAGTCGCTAGCGCCATGACCCGCATCAAAACCATGATCACCACTAGTCTTACCGCCTTTCATAATCCCGCCCCTGTTAACAACCTCTGCCATTTCTGTGGTGAAGTCGGCCACACTATGACAAGGGGTCGCTGCCCGACGTTGGAAAACTACATTTGCCAAGGACGCATTCGCCGGGCGGCTGACGGTAAAGTGGTACTTCCTTCAGGCACCATCATTCCCAACTATCCAGAACTCAAGTCCTACCAAGAGCACGTGGATGAATGGCATCGTAGAAATCCTGGTAACTTGGCGACTGGCACCCTTACCGGCAATGCTAACCCCGACGTGGAACAAGCTATGCAGCAACAGATGGTACTTGAAGTTATGCATTTGGACACTTTTAGCAACTCGGGCAACTTCACTAAAGACGCACGTATTGAAAGCCTAGAAAAGGAATTGGCAATGCTGAAGAACCAAGTCTTTGACGGTGTGGAAATTAAGCAACCTAAACAGCCCCTTAAAGGATACCGTCCGCTAGCGCCTGTCACTGCCGACCCCGATGTCACTTCAGCGCCTACTGTTACACCCGCCGTAACCACCCAACCACCTACCAATCCTGCCTCTGCCGCTAAACCCACTAACCCCGCAACAGACGCTAACAGTGCTCCCTTACCGCGCCCGCACAATGGAACTTTGCCACCCCGGACAAGCGACTGGAAGGAGGATATAGGCCCACTGCTCCCATATATGACATAGAGAAATCCAACCACGTCTTTAGCCGCATCATGAAAACGCCTGTCACCCTGTTGGTAGAGGAACTTTGCAGCATAGCGCCAGATGTAAGAAATCAAGTCAAAACAGCGGTAACCCCCAAGCGCACTCTTCAGGCAACGGTACAAGACGTTAGCGACATTGACAACGCACTACCTGGATTTTTGATCACTACTGACCCCACGTTTATTGACACCGACTTCGCACAACAACTCGCTAACGCCACCTCTGTGGACCCCGTGGAATCCTATATCAAGTCGCTAGCGCCAGGAGAAGACCCTGCAATCCTCACCGTAGCTCAGGACTCTCAAGCCATACGCTCCATTATGCTCACAGTCGACAGTCGCCAGGAAGTTGAAGCTATTGTGGATAGCGGGTCTCAGATCATTTCTATGTCAGCCGAAGTTGCCAACAATCTGGGCCTGATATATGATCCATTTAAACATGCAAAGTGCTAATGGCACCGTAGACAGGTCGCTTGGACTCGCCAAGAATGTGCCGTGCACTATTGGTGATCTCACCTTCTACTTGCAAATCCACATCCTACGTTCTCCCGCATATGACATCTTACTTGGTCGCCCCTTTGACGTTTTAGCGCGCTCCATAGTCAGGACCCTTTCAGACGACGAAACCACACTCACGATTAGCGACCCCAACTCTGGCGTCCGCCGCACGGTACCGACTTTCCCCAGAGGTTGCCAAAAAGAAAAGCTCGCCAAGACTCCTGCCTTCACTGAACAACACCCGAGTCATCACAGGTGTTTTCACCCGCCATCGAGGAGGTGATTAGCGACGATCACGGAGATGTAGCGCTTACGCTAGAGTATGACCACCAAAGTGGTCTTATAAATATTGTTTCAACTGCCTATCTTGATCCCGAAGTACTTTCCCCCTCTTTTGACACTAGCGCTGATGCGCTTAATCCCAGTATGGACCCCAAAAACATTCAACCCCTTCCCGACTCTGCTCTTGCCTACCTGTACCTTACCGCTTCTGACCAGTTTGACCGCTTCACTTCCCCCGATACGTATCTTGAAACACTCCCTAATTCCTTACACCCTGCTATTCTTGGACTTACTCGCCCTAGCAACCCTACTAGGGAATCATCCACTCCCTTACCTACAACCTCCACCTTTGCTGTTGCTAATACTAATAAACGCAAAGGTGTTCAGGTCAAGAAGAAGTACAAGCCCGTAGCGCTTAAAATCAAGCCAGTCGCCAGCACGGTATCCGAAGACTTCAGAATTGAACGACGTATTCTTGGCGACCCTCTTGCCGACCTCCCGACTTTAACTCCTAATCCGCCGCTCTTCCAGCCAACTGGTCGCTTCACCGAGGAGCGTCGCAAGCAATTCCTTAGCGACCATGACACTGGTTTTCTCACTTCATCAGAATTGGAGGTGCTTACCGACCTTATGTCCAAACAGAACCAAGCATTCGCCTGGGAGGACTCTGAGAGGGGTAGCTTCCGTACCAACTTCTTCCTGCCGGTCATCATACCAACTATCCCACATGTACTCTGGACTGAACATAACCGACCTATACCGCCTGGACTTGAAGCCGAGGTTTGCCAGATCATACGCAGCAAGATCAAGGCTGGCGTCTATGAACCTTCAAATAGTGCTTACCGCTCGTGCTGGTTCTGTGTCCTAAAGAAAAATGGTAACCTCCGTATTGTTCACAGTCTAGAGCCGCTAAATAGGGTCACCATACGGCACTCTGGCATCCCTCCCTTTCCTGACCATGTCGCTGAATCCTTTGCCGGTAGAATCTGCGGCACTACCTTAGACCTCTATGTCGGCTACGACGAGCGCCTTATCCACCCTTCCTCACGTGACCTTACCACCTTTCAAACTCCCTTTGGCGCCTTGCACCTAGTCACCTTACCAATGGGATGGACCAACTCAGTTCCCATATTCCACGACGACGTCAACTTTATCCTCCAACCCAAAATACCCGAATTTGTACAAAGCTTCATAGACGACGTTGGCGCTAAGGGTCCCAAAGATTGGCGACTCATTGATGGCCTCCCAGCGACTCACCCTGACAACCCTGGCGTTCGCCTGGTGCTATGGGACTTCTTTCAGTTACTTAATCGCATTCTCCAGCGCATGAAGTATTGTGGCGGGACGTTCTCTGGCCACAAGCTTGTCTTATGCGCCCCTCGCTTCAAGATCCTTGGACATGTCTGCACGCCTAGCGGACGCGTTCCCGATGAGTCACGCTTAGCGCTTCTGGAGCACTGGGGTACCTGCCACGACCTGTCGGAGGTACGCGCCTTCTTAGGGACTGTTGGCGTCTTGCGCATCTTCATCAAGAACTTTGCCCACTGCGCTCACCATCTTAACTGACTCACACGCGCTAATGCCCCATTTGAGTTTGGACCGGAACAAGTAGCCGCACAAAAAGACCTTGTCAAGGCACTACAGGAAGCACAGCCCCTGGTACCTATTGATTATCAGTCGCCAGATCCAGTTATCCTGGCGGTGGACACCTCTTGCATTGCGGTTGGTTTCTTTCTCTGCCAATGCCTTAGCGACAACAGGAAGCAGAGGCGCAACAACCGCTTTGGGTCCATTATGCTAAACAACAGAGAATCTCGCTACAGTCAGGCTAAACTTGAACTCTATGGTCTCTTTAAGGCTTTCCAGGCGCTAAGAATGTATCTCATTGACGTACGCAACCTTATCGTAGAGGTGGATGCTAGGTACATCAAAGGTATGCTGCAGAACCCTGACATACAGCCCTCCGCCAGCATGAATCGCTGGATAGTTGCTATTCTAATGTTCCACTTTGAACTTGTACATGTCAAGGGCACTTACCACGGACCTGATGGACTCTTCCGATGCCCAGTGCAGCCTACCGACCCTATGCCAGATCGTAGCGACGACAACACCTTTGACAACTGGATCGACCGCTTGCATGGGTTCATGCATCTTATACAACTTCCTATTCGGCTGCTCCGTAGCGACCAACCAGCTAGCGCTTACTTATACCCCATTATTCCCTACCAGCCGACTCTCTTCACGGCCCCTCTCACATTCTTTACTGCAAACCTTACCGACCAGTCACCAACTATCCGACGCATTGAGGAACCCAGACCCCTACAAGAAAACAGTGCCGACCTCACCTACGACTCAGTACCCAGGAGCGCTAAAGCCCAAGCAGACGACAACCGCCTAGACACCATTAAGGTTTGGTTGGACACCCTTAAGCGCCCTGACCATCTTAGCAACGATGAATACGCCACCTTCATATGATATGCAACCAATTTCTTTGCAAGCAACAATCGACTTTGGCGATGCAACAAGGATGGTGCTCACAAATTAGTGGTACAGCCTAGCGACCGACTCAAGATCCTACGTGCTATGCATGACAATTTAGGCCACAGGGGACTTTATGCTACACAGGCTATCCTGCTAGAACGCTTCTGGTGGCCTCACGTCAGAGCGGACGTCGCTTAGTATGTCAAGACTTGTCACCTGTGCCAGATTCAACAGACGCGCCAACTACTCATTCCGCCGATGGTCGCTATGCCAGCACCTCTCTTCAGCAAGATTTATATCGACACCATGCACATGCCCAAATCGGGTCGCTACAAGTACATCATACAAGGTCGCTGCTTGCTTGTACACTGGCCAAAGTTCAGGATGTTACAGAGGGAAAACACCAACGCCATAGCTAAGTGGTTATTTGAAGACGTTATTTGCCGCTGGGGTGCGCTAAGAGAGATAGTTACCAACAATGGTGCCCCCATCATTAAGGCATTAACTTACCTTGCCAAAAAGTACAATATACACCACATCCGCATCTCTGGTTACAACAAACACGCTAATGGCCTGGTGGAGCGACCTCACTTTGACGTGCGCCAAGCTCTCTTCAAGGCGGTAGATGGCGACGAGTCCAGATGGAGCAAAGCGACCTATTCAGTCTTTTGGTCGGAAAGGGTAACTATACGCAAACGCATGGGGTGCTCACCTTATTATGCAGCTACTGGCACCCACCCCTTGCTCCCTGCTGACATCGTGGAGGCGACGTACCTTCAGCCCGCGCCCAACTCCATCTTGTCCACTACCGACCTGATCGCCAAAAGAGCTATCGACCTTCAACGACATAGTGAAGACTTAGCGCACTTACACGAAACTGTCTTTAGCACATGGTGCCAAGCTGCCCTCAGGTTTGAAACCGATCATAGCGCCACCATCAAAGACTACAACTTCAGTCGTGGATCGCTAGTGCTCATGAGGAACTCCAAGATTGAGACAACCCACAACAAGAAGATGCGCCCACGCTACTTAGGACCATTGGTAGTTATCTCTCGCAACCGTGGAGGAGCTTACGTGCTTTGTGAATTAGATGGGTCAGTACTGCACAGACCAGTTGCTGCCTTCCGCCTCCTTCCCTACTTAGCGTGCGAACAAATACCCTTACCGCTGGAGGCGCTAGACATTGATACTACCAAACTCAGGGAACTCGAAGAAACCGACCTTTTAGATGATGACGACTTACCGCAGCCAGAAGAAGACGACTTGTAGTCGCTAACATCCTCGCTAAGCCTTTCATACTTATCATTTTTCTTTATCTTTCTTAAGCTTTTATTACTACACAGACTTTCTTTACATACCACAAGACGCAGCGCTAGCGCCCTATAGGCGCCTGGCGCCTTGCACAACTCTTACACAAGGGTTTTTCCGCCATGATGATCTACTGAGCGTTCCCTTAAAAACCCAAGTCGCTAAAACCTCACTTTTGCTAAGTCTTTTCTTTCACAAGTCCTTTCAGTACACGTTCCCTTACTATACACACAGACTTTCTTGCTACCGGTTTCTTACCTCACACAACATTGCAAGTCCCAAAACAATATATTACATTTTTTTTTTCTTTTCTACTCCAAAATCCGTCTATGTATGAAATCCCTAAAAAAGTTCAAAATATTTATAGGCGCTAGCGACTAGGCCTGGTCACGGTCAGCGGGGAAGGAGAAGGGCAGGAGCGGGAAGAGATTCTTGGCTTGAACATTGTTCCTCTCCTGCCAAGCCAGCGCCTCCTCGCAATCCTGCTGGTAGCGCCTCAAGATGGCGACACTGCGCCCCAGCGTCCTCCTCCGCATCCTCATTCCGGCCATCTCAGCATCCACCGCTCTCATCTCCCATGCCATTACCGACTCCATACCCGCCGCTCGCTCCATGAACCGCTCAAGCTCCTCAGGCGACCGCATTCTGGTAACCGGGTACACCAGTTCTTCGCCCAACCACTCGTAGTCGTTCCCGGTCACTCTAGAGGCAGGAAGGGGGGTCCATTGAGGATCCACCCTAGCGACAGGGGCGGGGCGTTCCTCCTGCTTGAATTCCTTGTCGCCAGAAGACATCTCCCGAGCGGTCGCCAGCTGGGATCGCCAAAAGGTTAGCGACACCCAACGCCTGGAGAGGAGTCTTACCTCCTCCTCTCCTGCTTGCTCCTCCTCTCCCTCAACCTCTTCCGCCAAGTTGCCAGTGATGGAAGGAGAAGGCGATCGGCTAACAAAGACAGATCAGGCGCTAACTTTGTGAACAGTTAATAATTACTTACCGAACGCCGCTAGGTCCAGCCACGGAAGAAGGCCGCTGCCAGGGGAGAGGCTCAAAGTCCATCTCTGCTAACCGGAAGTCGCTAAATAATCATGGAAGAAAACAGAAAGCTTACCGTCTGAGGCCATCCCAACGAAGAGGCGCTTGGCCTCTCTGGCAGGACTCAGAGGGGAACCTGCCCTCTTACCGACCGACCGCCCGCTTACCGACTCTACCGACCTCTCTTGCGCTACGGCCTTCCCCTTCCCCTTGGACGTTCTGCCCCTCAGTGGAGGCCAGCAAGCGGTTGGCTGCAAAGTTCCTTCCCAAGGGGTCGGCAAAGGCTCCTCGCCCTGATGAGTCAGAAGCGCCAGACTCTCTCCAGAAATGCTAGCAATACCGCCAGCCTCCACCAACGCTCGCTCCCTCGCCACGAACTCCCTCGCCCGCCTAACCCGTACTGACCGTTCAAAAGTGCGCTTGACAACCGGGTCTTCCTTGCCGTGCTCCCAAGACTTGAGGCCATCGTAGGTACATGCCCGCTTGAGGGCATCGCACCGGTAACAGGGCAGAACCCCGGTTGGGAACCAGCAGGCTTCGGGGTCGTTGTCGGCCCAGCACTTGTCACACTAAATCCAATCAGGTTAGAACCGTCGCTAAAGGAACAAGAATCACTTACCGCGCCCTTGGAATTTTTGTACGCCTGGCGCTGGCCAGGCGCCATGGTCTTCTTACCCTTTGCACCCTCTATCACCACACCAGCCTCCATCCCCGTGTCCAACACCACCTCCGAGCGCCTGGCCACCAGCAGATCCCTCAACTCCGCATTGGTGAATGACGTTTGGGTAGGCGCCTGTGAAAGTCAATCAGTCGCTAAGAACTAGGTACCAGAAAGGAAGAACTCACCTCGTATAGGGGCGCTACCCTTGCCGACTTGCGGGACTAGAAGAATTATGGTTAGCGACTAGCGGCAACGCAACTAAGAAAATACACGTACCTTGCGTGGAGAAGAGCTTGAGGAGCCCATCCTAGGAGCCGCTGGCGCTGGTCTCTCATCGCCAGCAGCCACACATCCTACCTGGCGAGCACAACGTGGCGCCCGACCCACTGTAGCGCGGGTGGCCTCAGCCGGCTGGCTGGGACCCACGGAAGGAGGCGCCAGCCGTGAGGTCGAGGCCACTGGGGCGCTAGCGACTGGACGGAGAGAAGGGGCCCCACCCAGGATTGCGGCCAACTCAGCGTCAATGGAGGGGACGGCGAGGGGGGGAGGTCGCTAAATGGTCAGCTACAAGTTGAGAAAAAGTCGCTAACGACACATACCAGTAAAGCCTCGAAAGGCGCTAGCCATGCAGCGCCTTTGTGCTTAGTAGCGCGGGCAACGCACCACGCCCGCAACACTTCCTCATCCTCCCACGCCACCCCAGACGACCTATGACTCTCCCACCGCTCCAGCAGCCGCAGCATTCCTACCACCAGCTCTTGAGAAGCGCCGGCACCCTTGCCAAAGTGCCGTGCCAAGAATAGCGACATGTCAAAAATAAAAGCCAGCGCGTGGGCGCTGGCATCGGTAGCGGCAGGGGCGGAGGACATTGGTGTGGGAAATCGACTGCTTACAGAGGACTCCGGAAATCGCCTGCTTACAGGGGATTTCAATGAAGTTACGATTATGGTCGCCAGACCTTTTAAGGACAGGGATTAGGCACATGGACCAGGTAACAACACGTGATATCGAGGTTGACTGAGGACAGTCAATTTTTCAGTTGGGAGGAGATGATAAGACCTGGGCTGGGCTCAGTGCAACAAAGCTATAATTAGCAACTTTTGTTGATAGCAGTTTGGTGGCTCACTCAGGCAAACAGGTGTGACGCGGACTACACATGACTAGGCGACCATGGGATGTTTAGCGCATGGGACTTCCAGACCACGGGACTCGCTCACCTGACTGTTAACGCACGGACCACACACATGACCTCGGGCTCAATAACAGATCACCGATCAAAGATAGCCGGCGCCTTATAAGATTACACGTTTAACGACTTGCCTACGGCTATCAGCAAGTTGCCACTTCTTCAGCCCTGGTGTCTAGCGGTTAGCGACGCTTACCTTTACCGACGCTTAGCAACTTTGGCGACGCCAGCCCCCTTGATTGTTTCAGACCCCAGGATAGTCACCGTTTATTTGACTGCTTTCAGTGCTCACTTGGTGACTTAGCGCTTGCCGACTGATAGATGCCGTGGGTTAGCTATTTCACATTCTATTCTTCTTGTCATAATCCATTCCCTATTTTGTTACTTAGCGACTTATAGTTTAATTAACACGGCGACTTAGCGCCCATAAATACTGTACATATTTTGTCTTAGGAGCATTGAATTCCATCCCCACAGTTCAGATCACAACTTGCGCGCACTAAGTTCCTCGAAGTTGCCAAGGAACTTACTGTTTTTACTGACTACGCTAAGCTTGCCGCTTCTTTGCCAGTCTTGCCAACTGTCTAGGTGCTATACAAGCACACTTCGACTACGCTACGTCGCCAAATCCTTGCCGACTATTGGCACCCTAGCGCTTCGCAGGCTACACGGCTTAGATCGCTAAGCACCTTTCTTCCAATTACTAAATTTTCCTTAACAAACTAAGTCTCTGGGACCCTGCCCGGACTCCCTCTCAACTAGCAACCACCCAACGCATTACCTTTCACGGTAGCTAGGTACCGTTTACCCTTGACAGTACTTAGCGACTTTTGGGTGTCATCACCGGCAGGCACCCCTGGATGGGCTTTGAACCGCATGCACAACGATCGGAGAACGAGACAGTCAATGAGTTTGTTGACCATATGCAGAAGGCACAGGAGGAGGTGGAGGCGGCCCTGACCAAGGCCAAGGACGACATGGCCCACTATTACGACCGAGGACGCTTGCCGACCCCCCAGTACAAGCCTGGAGACCGAGTCTACCTGGACGCCTCCGACATCGCAACCACTAGGCCATCCCAAAAGCTCTCACACCGACAACTAGGGCCATATGTGGTTGAGCGCCAGGTAGGACCGTTGGCCTACAGGCTCCGGCTGCTCACCAGCATGCGGCGCCTCCATCTGGTCTTCAATGTGGTCAAGCTTTTGCCTGCTCTGGACGACCCTATTCTGGGTCAACGTGCTTCGCCTCCGCCACCTCCGGTCATTGTCAACAACCGCCCAGAGTATGAAGTGGAGAAGATCCTCGACAGCCATCTATTCCAGCACAAGCTGCAATACAAGGTCAAGTGGAAGGGCTACGGTATTGAAGACATCTCCTGGGAACCCGCCGAAAACGTCCACGCGCCCGCTCTGGTGAAGGACTTCCACCATAGTTACCCTGAGGCTCCCCGCACAATCCGGGGCATCTACTCCGTCTCCCTGGTGGACCGCGCGGTCTGCAACTTGTTCTACCCGGTGCGTCGAGACGCCGCACTCTAAGGGGGGGGGTTATGTCAGGGGACTTCCTTTTCCGGCCATTCCAGAGATCTCCGGGACCCCCCGGACTTCCTTTTCTGGCCATTTCCTTTTCTGGCCATCCCGAAGATCTCTGGGATGCTCCCTTGCAGTCGTCGGACTTCTCCAGGATGTTGTACAGTTGTTCTCACGCCCCCGACTCCATACTGATGCACCACACCGTGGCAGAGGAATCCTTAGACTTGTTCTCTTTGGATTTCCCTCTGCCAGGTGATTAGTTATTTCCCTGTAATATGTACTGTCTCTAATACACTTTGGATTTCCCTCTGCCAGTTGCGTGACTTAACCGCAACCTCCGGAGGTCGCCCTTACAGTGAGAGCTTCTGCAAGGGTCAAGTGGTTGCAATGTTGGAGGTGTCTAAGTAGACACAGTCTCCGGGCTTGTACTGGGGAGTCGGAGTCCATCCTCAATTGTAGTACCCAGCCATGTTGTCTGTCACGACCCACCTGACTTACCCCCGGGCCTGAGCCCTGGTCTCGGGACCCTCAGCACATTCCCCAGCAACTACTCCTACAACCACCCAACCCCGGGATAAGACCAGCTGGACCAACAACACAGCCATCACGTCGGACCACAGCAATCCCCAGCGCTTCCCTAGACATCACTGACAACTCTGGGCCTCACCGGGACATCACCAACTCTCCCTGGCGGCCCCCAGACATCACTGGCATAACAGGCAACCTCACCTGCATCATTCCTCCCATCATGCTCATCATTCACCACATTATGCATCATTACACATCATTTGACGCATCATGCATCCCTCTGGATCAGCCTGGCACCCCGCACATTATTCACCACATCATGCCTTGCATGTGTCCCTGCCAGTTGCACAGCACCAATGCCACGACTTCCAAAGCAACAACACCACTGCCGCATCCCAAACTGACACCCGTGGGCCTCCTTTGTCCAGTCCTATGTCCCCTGGGCCGCTACTAAAACCCCAGAATCCATTGTCGGACACGGTACTGGGACCAAACCTTAGTATACCATAGTATATAAGCACCACTGTAGCACTTTGTACAGTAGTCTTGATATTGCCTAAGTATTCCCAGTATTTTTTGCCTCGTCTCTGATTTTGTCCTGTCAGCCTCGTACTCATTTCATTGTCTCGTACTCGTCTCTCTCATATCGTCTTGTACCTGTCTCCAAATCTCTTGTACTTGTCTTCTATACTTCTGTCTCCAATCTATCAGTTTCTTGCCTCCTTTCCCGCTCTGTTTCCCTTGCCTCTCTATTTCAGCTTTCTATTTCCTGGTCTTCAACTTAATCGGCTCCATGCAAGTTCCACCTCTCTACCACACGGTTCTGTGTCCATCTAACCTTAAAACTCTAACTGCACAAATGTTCTTTGTGTCCCCCGCACTGCGAAACAACCACCGGCACTTCCGTCTATTTACCAATTTCCTGGAACCTCTTCTGTCTAGTCTACTTTGCCCCGGCGCTTGCTTCCCACTCCCACCTCTTGCTGTGCATCCTGTCACACTCCACCCAGCCTTTCCCTGACCCCGGTGCACCTCTGGCGCTCCAACGCATGCCCTCAACTCTCAACACGTCCCGCTTCTGTCCGTATCCATCTGAGTCCACTTTGTAAGGCCTCGCCCAGACTTGCTGAGCCTCCAGGTCAGCGGAACCTGACATTGTCCTTTGTCTTGGTCAGCATGGCCTTTGCCTCTTCCTGTGCCTTCTGCATGCCTCAGTTGGAGACGTAGGTGTTAGAGAGGTTGTGGAGTTTCTAGACGTTCTTTTGGTATAGGTTGGTGGTGCTCATTATAGAGCATGTTGTGTGTGTCGGAATGAAATGTGCCCGCTTACCATAGAGATCCATGACAACCATGACAGCATCATATCTGTGTGTGTCCAGGAGTTCCACAATGAAGTCAATGGAGGCCATGCTCCAGCATGCAGCAGGTGTGGGCAGGGAGTGCAGCTGACTGGTCAGAGGGCATTGGTGGAGCTTCATCTGGAGGCACAGGTCGCAGGTGCTGGTGTACATCCCGATGTAGCGTGACATCTGTAGCCACCAATAGTTCTAGGAGACCAGCTCCAATGTCTTCCAGCGGCCAGGGTGTCTGGCAACGTAGGAGTTGTGGTGCTGTTTGACAATGCGCCTCCAAAGCTCTGGGTCGTTTGGTATGTAGATGCATCCTCAGAAGGTGAGGAATCCATCCTGTAGGCCCTACTCATTGGTGCGTATGGATTTCACACTGGAGGGGCGTCCTAAGCATAGTGCCAGTGTGGCCTTCACAACCAAGTCCTCTTGCACTCCTTCCCAGTTGCCCCAGCAGATGTCCCAGAGTATGTTGATCTGTCTCCCTGAACCGCCACCCCTTTAAGCATGTGGATAGCAAACAGCTCCAGGCACAGGAGAGTGATGTTGTTGTTATCCCCCACGCTGGAACCGTGGTCGGCGTGCTGAGAGAGGGCATTGGGCTTCCCCATGCTTTGACCAGGCTTGTGGTGCAGCGTGAAATTGAAGTTGGCAAGGTACAGGAACCACCAGACCTGTCAACAGTTGAGTTTTTTGGCCATTTGGAAGTACTCCAGGTTCTTGTGGTCTGTCCAGACTTTGAATTTGTGCTGGGCCCTGGAAGTGGCACCACTCCTCCAACAACCAGATGATTGCAAGCATTTCCTTGTCATGGATCTTGTAGTTCCGCTCCATGGCGTTGAAGCTCTTGGAGTCAAAGGAGACAGGGTGCCACTTACCGTCCTCCAGGAACTCCTAGGAGAGGACCATGCCAGTAGCAAAGTTGGAACTGTCTGCTTTGACTTGGAAGGGCTGGTCATTGTTGGAGAAGAGCAGAACGAGCTTGGAGGTGATGGTGGACTTCAAGGCATTGAGGGCCTGCTGTTCTGCGTCTCCCCAAGCCCATGCAACATCCTTTTTGGTGAGGTCAAAGAGGAGCCAAGCATGGTGGGAGAAGTCCTGAATGAACCACCAGTAGAAGTTGGTGAACTACAGGAAGGCCTGTACTTCCTTCTTGTTCTGGGGTTCTAGCCATTGCATGACACCAGCCACCTTCACGGAGTCCATCTCTGCCATGCCATGGGAGATGATGAGTCCGAGGTACTCGATGTGGGTCTGCTCAAACTCACACTTCTCTGGCTTGAGATAGAGCTGGTGCTGGCAGAGACAATCCAGGACAACTTGCATGATCCGATAATGTTCCTCTAATGTCTTAGTATAGATGAGGATGTTGTTGAGATACATGCATACCATGCTATCAGCTATGAGGTCCTGGAATATGTCATTCATCATGGTCTGGAAGGTAGCGGGGCTGTTGGTGAGTCTGAAGAACATCACCAAGGTTTCAAACAGCCCATGGTTGGTCCAGAATGCTGCCTTCCACTCAGCATGTTGTTGTAGCTCCAGCAAACATCCAACTTAGTGAAGTAGCATGCACCCTGGAGGTTGTTGATCAGTTCTAAGATGAGGAGGAGTGGGTAGCAATTTTTGACAGTCATTGCGTTGAGCATGTGATAGTCCTGGACCAGCCAGAGGGAGCCATCCTTCTTCTTAATGAAAAACACTGGAGAGGCCATTAGGGACTTCAAGGGGTAGATTTGTTCAGACTTTAGATTCTCCTGGAGGAACACGTTGAGTTCATCCTGCTCCTTGGGCGTGAGTGAATAAACCTTGCAGTTGGCCAAATTTGAATCCAGCAGGAGCATGATTCCACTGCTTGTGCTCTGGGAGGAAGTTGAACAAGGCCTTGTAGAAAATGTCCTCAAAGTTGTGAAAGTGGTCAGGGACCGCATCTTGAAAGGCCCTTGGAGGGGTGTTTGCTACAAAGGCCTGGGCCAGCCGCTGGAAAGTGGTCTGACTGGCCTGAATCTCTTCTGTGACTAACAGGGATCATAGCATAGTGGTATAAATGCAGTCTTCTACCTTGATGGCTTTGTCTGGAAGCTTTGAGTCCAGGGCAGGTAGGAACTCCACCTCACGTTCTTCTTCCTGGCCCAGGGTCCCTTCCGCTATGTCTGTCATCCTTGTAGAGGGCCTTTCTATGAGGGAGCGCCAGAGGCAGAGGGTCCAGCAGGTTGAGATCCACAAATGGAAGGTATCCCACCTAGCATGCCCAGATAACTGCGTGTTCCCACATTGTGGTGCACCACTCCTTCTTCACTTTGTCTATGCAGGTGGTGCAACATTGGGGGCACTGACTTATGCTGATTTCTCTTGAGGCCCAATCAATCTCCAGGTTGTGCTCTTGGAGCCAGGAAAATCCCAGGATCATCTCCTGTTTGCCGATGCTTATAACCACAAAGGTGGTGCACTCCACATGGGATTTGTAGCACAGGACAAGATCCACCACAGACTTGATGGATCCCACTTTGTTACAAGTGCTGTTGATGTTGTACACTGGGATGGAGGATAGGAGGGGCCAAGTTGTGAGCTGGTGCCGCTCCACATAGCTAGCATCTACGAAGAGTCCAGTCACTCCGGAGTCCAAGAGGATGACTACACTCAGGGTTTGCTACATGTCGGTGGTTTTGATTTCCACATATATTCGGAGCAAGTTGGGCAACAGAGTGGATGCTATGACATAGCAGCAGGGGAGGCAGTGCTCTCAGGCTGGAATGCACGTCCAGGAAGGGGTCAAGGAGGGCTTAGGAGAGCCATGGAGTACGTTAGGGGTAGTGCTTACGGTTAAGGAAACTGAGTCATCAACAAAAGTTGTATTGATTTCTTCTACTGACAGACATGCAAACCAGTTAGCACTAGGTGACGGGCGTACTTTTCACCTGTCACGTCTCTAAAAACCCTTCTGCAACTCCTCCAACCCTCCATCAGCAAGAGGGGCCTTGTGCACGCTCTTTGGGATAGAGGCGTCCAGAAAAGGGATCTCAGCCATGTCATAGGCCACTAGGAGCTGCAGAAGCAGCTCTTCCTGCTCCTCTGGGGACAAATAGCAGACCTCTAGGCCCCAGGGGCAGTGGTGGACAAAGTGACTCTGTGCACTGCAGCATTGGCACAAGAATGGGAGAGGCACACACTGCCAGAAAGTATCCATGTCCATTGAGGCACCCGGGAACAGTACCAGGGGTGCCGGAGGAGCAACCAACAGCACCGCTGGAAGCAGAGTGGTCGGTCAACAGAGGAGTGAAGCAGGAAGGTGCAAGGAGTAAGCTGGGGTTGTGGCCCTGCGGAAATCCCACTTGAGCTCCATGAGCTGCTACTGCTCCCTAGCTACTTGGTACTATGATAGGACCTGATTGTCCACCAGGCGTTCTTCCACAAGGTTGTTGATGCGCTCCATCAGGACCAAATGGAGCCTTTCTCAAAAGGTGAGGCATAATTGCAGGCCATCAGGATACTTGGCCTGCTCTACCAACGCATGGAATGAGTCAATGTACTTGTCCAGAGATTGTTTCCATTGACCATGCCAGTAGCAGTTGGTGAACCTCAGGAAGGCCTGTACTTCTTTCTTGTTCTAGGGTTCCAGCCACTGAATTGATCAAAAGCCTTTGATCAAGGTCTATATAAGCAACATGATCCTCAATCAACCCTTTATGCGTCGTGTCACGTCCTCCAGTGGCCATATCACATTGCATCGTTGCATTGTCCATAATGGCCTCATTGTTTATCTTTGACCACTGTATATAGTTTCCACCTCGCTTCACTCAAACCTTGTCCTGCTTCCTTTCCCTACTAATATAGAGCTCATCAGTCCAATTGGACTCGGCTTTTTATTTCTCCTACCCCTCTTATCCACTTACCCCTCTCACTATGGTTCCTTTACCTTCCTTTTACAACTATCTCCTTAGCATTTGCCTCATTAGTAATTTGCCCCTGCTGGCTTGAGTGTGGGTTTCCCTCTCAGGATCCATGCAAGAGAGCTGAGGCAACCAAATATATTTTATTTGCCCGCACAACTCATGAACACAAACAATCAAGATTTAACTCAAAGCATTACAAAAACAAAACCAAGCCTTTTACGTTACTCTTACTCCATTCTTTACTCTTCTTTTCCATTCACTTGCAAGCTGACATAGATGCATGACACCAGCCACCTTCACTGAGTCCATCTCCACCATGCCATGGAAGATGACGAGTCCAAGGTATTTGATGTGGGTCTGCTCAAACTCACACTTCTCTGGCTTGAGGTAGAGCTGGTGTTGGCAGAGACGGTCCAGGACGACTCATGTGATTCAGCAATGTTCCTCCAATGTCTTGGTGTAGATGAGGATGTTGTTGAAATACATGCATACCATGCCATTGGCTATGAGGTCCTGGAATATGTCATTCATCATGGTCTGGAAGGTGGCAAGGATGTTGGTGAGTCCAAAGAACATCACCAGAGGTTCAAACAGCCTGCGGTTAGTCTGGAACGCTGCCTTCCACTCATCTCCCTCCTGAATGTGCACATTGTTGTAGCCCCAGCAGATGTCCAACTTAGTGAAGTAGCACGCACCCTGGAGGTTGTTGATCAGTTCCAAGATGAGGAGAAGTGGGCAGTGGTTCTTGACAGTCATCACATTGAATACGCAATAGTCCTAGACCAACTGGAGGAAGCCATCCTTTTTCTTGATAAAAAACACCAGAGAGGCCATCAGGAACTTCAAGGGGTGGATTTGTCCAGACTCCAGATTCTCCTGGAAGAATTCATTGAGTTCATCCTGCTCCTTGAGCACAAGCAGATAAACCTTGCAGTTGGCTGGCTTTGAATCTGGCAGGATTTTAATAACGTGGTCCCACTGCTTGCGTTCCAGGAGGGAGTCAAACAAGGCCTTGGAAAAGACATCCTCAAAGGTCAGGGACCACATCCCAGAAGGCCCTTGGAGGGGCGTTTGCCACAAAGGCCTGGGCCAGCCATTAAAAAATGGTCTGACTAGCCCAAATCTCCTTTGCATATGATGGGGGTTGTGGCATAGTGGCATAGATGCGGTCTCCTACCTCAATGGCTTTGTCCAGAAGCTCTGGGTCTGGGGCGGGTAGGAACTCCCCCTTGCATTCTTCTTCCTGGCCGGAGTCCCCTCTGCTATGTCTGTTGTCCTTGTAGAAGACCTCTTTATGAGGGAACGCCAGAGGTGGGGGGTCCAGCAGGTCAAGATCCACAAACAGGAGGTATCCCACCCAACATGCTTGGATAGCTGTGCGTTTCTGCATTGCAGTGCACCGCTCCTTCTTCACTTCATCCATGCAAGTGGTGCAATGCTGAGGGCACCGACTCATGCTGATTTCTCCTGAAGCCCAGTCAATCTCCAGATTGTGCTCCCAGAGCCAGGGAAACCCTAGGATCATCTCCTGTTTGCCAATGCTTGTAACCGCAAAGGTGGTGTGCTCTGTATGGGATTTGTAACACAGGACAAGGTCCACCATGGACTTGATGGATCCTGCTTTGTTACAAGTGCTGTCAACGTTGTACACCAGAATGGGGAATAGGAGGGGTCGAGTTGTGAGCTGGTGCCGCTCCACATAGCTAGCATCTACAAAGAGTTCAGTTGCTCCAGAGTCTAGGAGGGCAACTACACTCCAAGTTTGCTGCATGTTGGTGGTTTCAATCTCCACGTTCATCTGGAGCAAGTGCTATGACATAGCGGCAGGGGAGGTGGCATTCCCAGGCAGGAGTGTGTGCCCAGGGAGTGGTTGAAGAGAGCTTGGGAGAGCCATTGAGTACGTTAGGAATAGTGCTTATGGTTTGGGAGACTGAGTCGTTGACAGAAGTTATATTGATTTCTTCTACCAACAGACATGTGAACTGGTTAGCACTAGGCAATGGGGGCATACTTTTCACCCATTGCATCCTGAAAAACCCTCCTGTGACTCCTCCAACTCTCCAGCAACAAGAGGGGCCTCATGCGTGCTCTCCAGGACAGGGGTGTTCAGAGAAGGGATTTTGGCCACGTCATGGGCTGCCAGGAATTGCAGGAGCAGCTTCTCCTGCTCCTCTGGGGACAGATATTGGACCTTGAGGCCCTAGAGGCAGTGGCGGGCAAAGTGGCCCTGAGCGCCGCAGCGTCAGCAAGAGAGCGGGGGAGGTGCACATTGGTGGAAAGTGTCCACGTCCATTGGAGCACCCAGAAGTAGCATTGGGGGTACCAAAGGTGCTGTCGACAGCACTACTGGGGGCAGAGCAGTTGGTTGATGAGGGAGTGGAACAGGGAAGCACAAGGAGGAGGCAGAGGATGCGGCCTTGCAGAGGTCCTGCTTGAGCTCCATGAGCTGCCACTGCTCCCAAGCCACCTGGTACCAGGACAGGACCTAATTGTCTGCCGGGTGTCCTTTCATGAAGTTGTCAATGTGCTCTATCAGGACTGAATAAAGCCCTTCCCAAAAGGTAAAGCACAGCTGCAGGCTGTCAAGGTACTTGGCCTGCTCTACCAGTGCACAGAACAAGTCAATGTACTTGTTCAGGGATTGCTTCCCTTGGCCATACTGATCCCTGTCTTGCAGGACCAGCGTAGCAGTTTTGGCTGGGTTTTGGGAGAAGAACTTGTCCCAGAACTCCTGTTCAAACTTGGCCCAGTCCACAAAGCTTCCGACACCACCAGGGCATCAGAAAACCCTCATCACATAGGTGGCTGCCTGTCTCAACTTCATATAGGACAGGACTCATGCAATCTTCAGCTTGTCAGAAACAAAGTTGTCACTGCAGAGTTGGATGTAGGTGATGCAGGATTGGAGGAAACATTCCCTGGATGCACAGTCATCATTATACACATTGGAAATTGCTAGGCACAGGATATTGGAGCGCTCCCATGTCAGGAGAGGGGATCACGTGGTGCAAGGGCATTGCACTGGCGAAGTAGGTGGCAGGAGGTCAGCTGCTATCGGAGCAAGGCATTTGAGAAGCGTGCAGAGGAAATTGGAAATGGTTTTGGTTGTTTGGCAGGAGTGGGTGAGTTTGGCAGTGTATTGGATGAGGGAGGCTTGAGTGGGTTGCACCTGCATTTCTAGATGGAGCAGGCAGGTCCAGGCTTCCTTGCTGGAGGCCATGGCATCCAAGAGAGCTTCTGAAGCAGCCAGCTGAGACATAGATATTGTTGGTGCTTAAGCCTAGAAGCAACAAATAGGAGCCTGAGGAATTTCAGTGGCTATAGGGGGCTTCCAGACTAGAATTAGAAGACTTGTTCTGCTGTAAGGGCAACCTCTGGAGGTTGCGGCTAAGTCACACAACTGGCAGAGAGAAATCCAAAGTTTATTAAAGATAGTACAATACAACAGGAAATACAACTAATCACCTGGCAGAGGGAAATCTGAAAAGAACAAGTCTAAGAATCCCTCTGCCATGGCACAACACATCAGCACAGGTGGCGGAGGCATGGAAATGACTGTACAGTACTTCCTGGAAGGCATGGGAGCATCCCAGAGATCTTTGGAAATCCCCAGAGAACTCCGGGGTTCTGAAAAAGGAAGTTCCAGAAATAGAAGTCCCTTGACAGTAAGCGTGTAGGTGGTAATGTAGGAGTCAGTAAGTGTACTGGTGTTGGTGATGGTGTTGGTGTTGGTGTTCTAAATAACTGAGATAGTGGTGTGAGGGATGAACCTGGCAACCCTTGTGCTAAGTCAGCAAGAGGTGTCTGATGTCCAGGAACAATGGGTTCAAAGTCGAGCTGGCACAGGAATAAGTCGCTAATGTCATCAACTGTGAGGTCGGCTGAGGAGCATCAGCAAGTTCCTGCACTAGAGTATGGCGGGGTAAAGCTCCTGGTAGCTGTGGCGTAGAAGGTGATTGGTGAATAGGCTGAACAGTGTCTGCCGACTGGCTGAGAAGGTGGTGCTAGTGCTGAAGACAAGTTTCTGGCGGAATTCTGCCCTAAAATCCCTTGTGGTGGGCTCCAATTTGATGATGCCCAAAAGTTGCTAAGCACTATCCTGGTGGATGATAAACCTGGCACTTCAAGAATGAGTAGTGTTGGATGGTTGCTAGAATTACAAGAGTCCAGGGCAGGGTCCCAGAAGCCTAGTCTTCTTAGTGAAGGTGAACTTAGAAAAATAAAGGTGTTGCTTAGCAATCTAAGCCAAAAGCCTGCAAGGTGCTAGGGTGCTAGGAGTTGGTAACGACTCTAGCAATGTTGATATTGGCAATACTGTGCCCATATAGTACCATAAGAACAAAAGTTGGCAAGCACAGTCGGCAAGGTAAAATCGGCAAGACTTATCACTTAGCAACTCTGAGGACTTAGAATGCGCTGAAATGTGATCTGAACTGTGCGGCATATGATTTGATGATGGCTAAGACAAAATATTTACAGTATTCATAGGCACTAAGTTGCCATGTTAATTAAACTAAAAGTCGCTAATTGATCAATCAAGAAAAATAATGACAAGTGCAATGGAATGTGAAAGTTGCTAAGCGACAGCGTCTGTCAAGTTGGCAAGCGCTAACTGGACAACCTGGCAGTGAAAGTAGTCAAATGTACGGGGACTGTTACTAAGGCCTGAAACCATCAAGAGGCCTGTCTCAAGTAAGTTGCTAAGCATTGGTTAAGCAATAAGTGTCGCTAGACTGGTCTGATGTCAGATCTTTGAAAAGCAATGAGTTTTGATAGGCGTTGCTAAAGGTCTGGGAATTGGCTATCTTTGATCAAGGATCTGTTAGGGGGCCAGGCTAGAGTCAGATAAGCATCAGATGATTGTCAGGTCAAGTGGTCACTAAGGTTCTGTGGTCGCTAAGTCTCATGATTGCCATGTGATTGGTAGATTATCATATGACCACCAAGTCAGATGGTCACCAAGGTCCCGTAGTTGCTAAGTCAGGTGGTCACTAAGTCCCATGATCCCATGTGTTGTGTTTTGTAGCCTGAGTTTAATTCCTGCTTGCTGCAAAATATAAGTTGCTAAAAATAGCACCAGTGTGCTGAGCTCAGCCAGAGGCTTCTCAGCGGAGGCAGTCCTTCTTATCAATCAAATGATTGATGACTTAGAACATATGCACACACACCGCACCACAGACCTTCTTGCCATTTCTGCTACACTGCTCTAGTAAGAGGATGCATTGGCAAAGAGTGGCAGACACGCCCTCCCGCTTGACAATGTTGAGTGTCTCCACATCTGGCCAGGAGTCAGGCCTGGGGCAAGACATTGTGCTCTATGACAATGTCATTGCCTTAGCCAGCCCTCGGCTGCTTGAGCACCTAGCTTCAGGCGCATCCAAGGTTGCATCATTGCGACCTGACTCTATGGTATCAACCACATACCCTGGAGAGCAGAGATCAGTCAGGGGAGGAGTTCCCCTCAAAGAAGAAAGACCTATGGTGCCTCAGTGTGATTGCCAGGGTAAGAGAAAGGACAACCAACAGGTCCATGTCATCACTTTTGATGCAAACACGCCGAGAGGTGCACCCATGGGGTACTCTCTCATTTCTACCTGCACCGCTTGTGGAGGAACCTCCTACAGCACTGCCATGCAGAGTGTGGGCAATGGATCCACATAATGATGATACTCTGCAAGGAAGATTGCCCTTGCCTCCCTTTGATGCTAGCTCCTATGATGAGCCAAATGGCTTGCATAGAGTCACCCGTGCCAAGAAAAATGGCAGTGCAGCAACATGCACGTGAGCGGTGCAACAAGGGCCAGCAGGAGAAGATGGACCACCGGCAAAAGCACCAGGACAAAGTTGAGGCTGTGCACCTTGAGGAATTGAGCAGGAGAACTTCCGATGCTATTGGTGTCCTGATCTACAAGGACAAAACAGTCAAGCGTCAGAAGTTGTTCTTTGAAGCGGGCCTGGCACCCCACTTTTATTGGTCTGGAATGACCAATACAATCTTTGCCAGAATGGATGCCCACGCTGCTCTGGCCTATGAGACTACCAAGCAGAGCAACGTTGCCCAAGCCCCTCATACCAAAGTCTACAAGATGGCCCATAGGGGATTCCCTAGTAACTCTTGGAAGCTGCAAAGGCTCCATACTCTGGTGAACAATCAGTTCACTCTATTGCAGAAGGCTATCTCCTGCTCAACGAGTTCAAATAGGTGGCACTCAACTGCCACTCCACTGCCTGGGACAAAACCATGTCCCTACTACTGGATGATCCCCAGTATGCCACCATTACAGCGTCCTTTGCTAGTGCCAAAGAGCGGGAAGCTGTTCTCTGACTGATTGTGCCTTCACGGTTCTATTGCTGTAAAGATACGAGTAGGATTGCCTTTGTGGGCATGAATACCCCCAATCCAAAGCAATCTTTTGCTTTGGATTACTTAGGCTCATATGCCCTATCCTGGCATGTGCAATGTGTGGACTGAACTAGTAATTGACCACGCCATGTGCATTCACTGGCGCAGCCTCTTTGGCTTTGCTCTGGCATGGGTGCTGTGCTCTAGCCAACTGTTAAAGACAATAGTCCATCATCACTTGGCATATGTGTTTGCGCAGCCAGGACTTTACCACAAAGCCATTGTGGAGTGTGAGGAGGTAACTAGACATACATTTGAGCCCTTTTCCTCCAAAGACACCAACATGGAAACATGCCAAGTTGATATTCTGCCTTGTTGTTCACCACTGTGGACATGTTACATGTCCTCATTCACAACTGCGTGCTGGTCAGCTAGGTTGACCATGCGTACACCTATGGGGTCACTTATTTGACCCATATCTTATTTGCCAACCACCAGCTACAGCTCAAGGCAGTGGCTGTGGACAATGCCCAATGCCACTGCTTCAACATGATGGGAACTCTCCCATCAATTGCAGAGTGAGATGGGTGGTGCAATGCCACCAATGGAGATTGTTATTGGTTGATGCTGCAGCAGCAGGACAACCACTGTGTCTACTGCAATGGAATGTACCTTAGCATTGGGCAAGATCCCCATGCATGCGATCTATGGATGTGCAATTATGTGGTACCACTCAGTGGCCTGGAGGTGGCTCCAGGAGACCTATACATCAACCACTTGTTGATGCTGTCTCCACTCCAGGACTACAAGGATTCTCCACCTCAAGCAAGACCTTTGGGTACTCACCCCACACCCACCACCAAGGATGAGCTCCTTGACTACAACATGGACAACGAGACAGCTAACCCCTTCTGGGTAGTAGAGAGCTCACCAATTGCTCCTGTCCCCAATGATGTGCACATTGGTACACTTCGATGTTTTGGAGGCTTATTGACTTAATTTACAGTTACTTCTGTACTTTTAAAATGTATATTGGTTTTATTTATTGTATTTGTAGGTGGTTGGTGCTCTGCTATGGTGTAGGCAAAGTCTTGAAGCTTATACAAGAGATCTGACCTAAGGGATCCTTTCACTGGGGACCCGGAGTCTTGTCTGATGATTGCTTGCTTATCCCTTTGTTTCCTCCTTTTATACCCTTTCAACTGCGCACAGACCAGCTTAATCATGCCTCCCATGTGCGCTTTTTCCTGCCTGGTTCCTTTATTTTTCTGATTAATCTTTTTCCCCTCAAATCTTCTACTTCCACCTAATTCTTTTTCCTCGGAGTTATGTCTTCTTTTGGTGGGTACGGCTATCTCTGTGCTAATTATAGCTTCTTTACCTCATTGATTTAGCTGCTTGTTTTGGTTCTATGCTCTGTTGTCTTAAATTTTACTTTACTCTGAATGTTATTGTTGCTTTGAAACAATATTTCCAGAGCCTCAAGGTTATGACATAATCCTCGAGCATTCTCAACCTGATGGATCCCAATCCCAGCTTTTATTTGGTTCAGATCTAGCTGAAATCCCTTGATCAAGTTTGTTTGATCTCTTTCCTTCCCTCTCACATCATGGTTTGCCGGAAGCCTTTCTATTAGCCTCTGCTATAGACCTGGTGCTGGGAGTCCCTGCTCTATGCCTGCCATATCACCAACTTACCAATGGTGTGACCGTTGTTGTGTGCAGACTGCAGTGTGGTCTAATTGGGGGGTGTGTAGCGGAGTGGCACCTCTAGTGCCTCATTTTTTGTTATTATTAACATTATTAATATTATTATTTACACATACATATAAATATGTATATTACAGCTGATCTAATCAGCTTATTTTTGTTTAGAACTACATTGGTAATAGACCAAGATTGGTCTGATTCAGTGAAGTCTGAACACTAAGCTACATAAACTGTAACTTCCATTACAGTTTGGGGGCAAAGCCCCTAACAAGCTATGCAAGGCCCATGCCAAAGGCACAGGTTGCATAGCTCATAGTATTTAAGGTACAATTGAGAAATGTGTGGGAGCCCACCAGGGTCATAGCATTTGTTGTTCTTGGCACGAATAACAAAGAGTAAGTGGTCATTGTATAACAGTGTTTATCACCTATTAAGTGACCACAGCACCTTGATACAACAACCAGCCCTCCTTGGTCTGAGTGTAATAGTATTGTTGAAAGTGTCCTACATATCTATACAGGGAGACGGTGGGAGGGTAGCTCACAATAACATCACAAACTCTGCGTATCTAGTCATAGATCTCTGTCAGCAGACTAAATCTACTTGGCTAATACTGGGAGGAAAGATCTCTGTCACTAGGGAAGTCTCTTTGACCCCTGTTCAAGATCTCACTCCTCCCGGGTCACGTGGGCCTTTACTTGGGCTGCCACATTGGCCTTGGTACAAAATTTGGACTCGGCCAATGTTCATGCTGCCTGGTTGAGCTGGCCATCAGACACTCCTCTTGTATTGGCAGAAAACCCTTGACCACTGTGAGGCCCTCTTATGAAGGCGACCTCGGTCTGGGTGTAATAGTATTGTTGAAAGCGTCCTACA